>CAKAOH010040442.1:5696-19727 GCA_916701665.1 Sebastiscus tertius
GTAGGCAAAAAAAAAAAAAAGGCTTGTCCATTTTTTTTTATAGAACCTCCAGTTTATTTAGTGTGAAAGATGATTTGAGCATTATAAACATTATGTTTGACTTCACACACCCTCTTCGTTGTGGGTCCATAGGTTTTGGGCAGCAGGGGGCTGTGAGCCATCCACATGCAATAAACATAGTCTTGTTGACGGGAAACATTACTGCGGCCCTGACACGGGTGATTGTTTTTGTGTTTATGTCAGTTTGTGAACTTGTGATTCTCTAACCATCACTTTGTTCTTGTATTTAAATAGCAGAGGCCAACATAACTGGTGGGTAATAGCTGCATGATAACTGACTTGCTACATTACCCGCTATTGTAATACTTTATTTGACATGTCTGGGTTACACTGGCTATTAATTAGAATTATTTATTCTTAATTGGAACGGCAAATTCACACCAGGCAGCAGCGAAGTACGGCTCGCTGCAATAATTACATTTTTATGTGTCCGGGAGGCTCATTCATGTGTTTTAGGCGGGAGAAATTCTCTGTAACTTAGGTCAACATGTAACAGGAGTCACAGGATCTGTTTACTGATTGGCTGCAGGTCCTGAGTTAAACTTAAAGTTGAACTTTTCCCACGAACGCTGAGCTCCGGAGCAGCCACCACAGCTTTTCATAGACATTGCATGGCAGCCCGCTGTAGGCTGCGCTTCGCCGCTGCTCTGGTGTGAATTCAGCATAAGTGTATCAATTGAACATTATCTCCTTTTCCCTAGAAATAGTACAAAATTACAGAGTTCCTTCCAGGAAACATCTTGGAAATTATTAGAGAACTATTCAGCAATTATGGACCCATTCAATGAAGTTTTACCAAATTTTCTATTGGCTTGTTACTCTACCAATACAATAAAATTGTGTATGTCTTCATATTATAGAAGACAATAGAAAACTAGACACCACCTTGCAATGGGATCACACCAACCGCGCCTCCAACTCATCTTCAAACTTGACTTTCATTTTGATCTCAATTACACACTTTAAGTTAAGTTTCATGACTGCATCTTGTATGGTTGCGATGCTATCGTGGTGACACACTCTGTCCACAGACATATAAACACCTGGCGAAGTAATCAAAACCATGTCTGTGGTAGTTCCCGCTACAATAGGCGATGATGCCATGATGACACACACACACACACACACACACACACAGACTTGTTACCAGCTTAGAGTAGAATATGCTCACACAGATGCAAGCAATTAGGTAGCTGACTACTTGGTTTGCCAGTTGTTAGACTTAACACATGTCATGAACACATGGATTAGCCTTTTCCACCCTGAAAAGGTTCCAGATACAGCATTTGTGCAGACGTTTATTTCACAGTACATTCTAGTCAAAATCACACATTTTACAAAAATGCCAAATAAGTCACAGTAACAGGGAAGTGTGTATAAAGTAATGATAGATAATAGATAATTTAAAGCATGGTTAAGAGTTTAGCTTCAATTAAGTTGTTTAAATAAAAGACAATATACAGAGCATGAGACGTCACGAAGCGTCTTGTGGGTGGATTTTAAAAAATAATTCATAACCGACGGAGTCCAGGTGGTTAGATACCAAGAAATGAGATAAAAATACAGTATGATTAAGCTGCAGTCGGTGACAAAAGGTGAAATGTTGGTGCGGTTTATCTAACAGGACAAAACGTGCTTCCGCTGCTCCTCCAACCAGCCTTTCATTTCCTTCTGTCCATCTTTGCTCTCTGTTGATAATGATCTTGGCAGGCCACAATGAATAATGTACACTTACCGTAATGGTCGGAAGAGGTTCAGAGAACACACACGAGGGCCACACATGCACACACACACACACATTCATGAGCACGCAGAGATGCATGTAGTGATAGGCTCGGAGCACAAACTCTCTCAAACACTTTCTCCCAGAGTCATATGTGCACAAAACACACGCTCGCGTGCACACACTCATACAGCTGAGGGTAATTCCCTCATTTCTTAATGATGGGCATCAGAGAGTAGGGAATGTAAATTATTAAAGCATACAGCAATTAGATACATAACACTCCCAGGGAGACATACACTCACTCACTCTGGACACACACACACAGTATGTAAGATGCATGACCACAAGGCACACACTTTTCAAACAGTTCTAAAGATTGTTTTAGGGCATAAAGTCGGGCTACACGTGCATGAACTAATCCGTCAAGCATGCGGGCCGATGTGTTATCGCAGCTCTCCCCTAACAGATATGATATCAAAGCTAATTATACGTGTGTCATTCATTTGAAACCAAAATGAAAGGATCTGACATAACGCTCTGAAATGGAATCCTTCTTTGAAGATGAGTACATTCCGAAGAGTTGCGTTGCAGCCGTGTCACAAACACAGACGTCTTTAATTAGGATGTCAATTTAACAATTTAACAAAAAAAGAAAGAAAATGTAGTGCAAGTAAGAGGCATTCAAATTCTATAATTCCATATTTGTATGTGAAATTGTATTGGCAAACTGTCTCTAGTGTCTTTATCTGTGAAATAAATGCAGTGGGGATAAAAATCTATCTCTTCTCATGTTGCCATGTGCAAAAAAAAAAAAAATCTCCCCTGCTTTGTCCTTACTGTCTTGATCCTGTGACCTCCAGGTTAATAGCGGGCTAACGTCAAACACCTCTAGCGTCAAATACCCTTTTAGAAAAGGTATTAGAGCAGCTTATTAGATCTGGACGCCGGTGTCATTACAGAATTCAATCTCGACGGGTCTAACTCGTTTCCAGGGGCTCGAGACACATTTCCTGGGCGACAATGTCTGCTGTCCATTGCAGTTTGACAAAAGATGAATTATTCATTTGAGGTTTCTACATGACAACAATTTTTTTCATATCTTCAAAAAAATCCTCTGGTATATAGAGGAAGCCGGGCGGTCGGCTATTATAAAACTCATCATGCAGGCTATAGCGATGTCAAGGGCAATGTGTACGGCTTTTTGAAACACATGTGAGGACCAAGCTTTCGTGGAACATTACTTACCCTTTCTGTCCTTAGAGGTTATTACCGGCTATTGAACGTGAATTCAGATGCAAAGATAAACCGTTCATTTGGGATTAATGGGCCTCACGTGCCAAATGGAACTTTCGATTAAGTACTGGTGTCATTGACTGAAGGCACGTTGATAATGCGAAGCAGGATGTCGTCGTTCATATCAATCATTGGTTCAATGGCTATTCAGACTTTCATGGAACATAGTAATTTCAGGGTTTTTCCTTTGAACATAGCTTATGTGAGCTACAGTATTATGATTGGTAGAACTGCTTGGCATTGGATGAGCAACATATTTCTTTTATTTTAGTGATTGAGTTCAGATAAAATCTTCCTTTTGGGTGTGCTTAGTTGAACAAAGAACATGCATTTTTTTTGTTTTAATTTGAACCTTTTGTGGAAAAAATGTTCATAAGAGAGTATGACCTATTTTCTTTTCTGGATGACTGCAACTCTGTTGAGCTTTCCTCATCCCTTACACTCATCCCAAAATGTTGCATCCATGGATGTATTCTGAGAACTGCATACTATTTTCCAAAATTGCAAATTCCATTACAGATTCCCAATACAGATGAATAGTTGACCCTGTCTGCCTCTTGAGGTTTCCTTTCAACTGTTTCACAGACGCATTTTATATAATTGTCTGTTTGAAAAAAAAATGCTTTTGGGTCCAAGGGACTTTTATTATTTTTAGGCATTATATTTTCGGGTTGTCTGCACGTACTTCCGGTCCATTCTTATGAACTGATTAGATTTTGGTGGTCAAAGGTCAAGGTCGATATGACCTCACAACCATTCCATTCTCATCAGCGCGATATCTCAGAAAACGCCTGGAGGGAATTTCTTCAAATTTGGCACAAATGTCCACTTGGACTCAAGAATGAACTGATTAGATTTTGGTGGTTCAAGGTCACTGTGACCTAACGTCCGTCCCATTCTTGTGAATGCGATACCTCAGGAACACCTTGAGCGAAATTCTTCAAATTTGGCACAAACGTCCACTTGGACTCGAGGATGAATTGATAAGATTTTGGTGGTCAAAGGTCAAGGTCAATGTGACCTCACGACCATTCCATTCTCATGAGCGCGATATCTCAGGAAACGCCTGGAGGGAATTTCTTCAAATTTGGCACAAATGTCCACTTGGACTCAAGAATGAATTGATACGATTTTGGTGGTCAAAGGATAAGGTCACTGTGACCTCACAAAACATGTTTTTAGCCATAACTCAAGAATCCATATGCTAATTATGACAATTTAACACAAATGTGTAACAGGATAAAACGATGAAGTGATGACATTATGGACAGACATGGATGTAAACTGCAACTTGACTTGTTGGCGGCAGCGGCATACAACCATGAGGCGGTAATTTAAATTGTATTTATTTTGGTACAGCAGTGGCCCAATGCGCCAAACTTGCCACAATGTATTCAGCTCTCTTACAGTAATACATCCATTTATGTATTTATTCAACTAAGATAGGGATCACATAGTTGCATACGAAGACACATCATTCATTTCCAACAATCACATAGAGCAGATCGAAACTGGAAGAGACATGAGAGAAATAGTTTGAATGCGATGCGTCGATGCCTGATATGAAGGCAGAGTTCGACCTCATGATTGCACCCTACCTTGCATTTAACTTTTCCAAAATGCTGCTATTGCCAGTTATCGACCTTCCCCTCTCCTCCCTCCAACGCTTGCTGCTGGCATACAAGTATGTTTGAGTTGCACCAGACAGCGTAGTGCATCAAAGCTCTGCCTTGCAGTTTCGTGTACAACTTGTGTCTCCTTCCCTTGTAGCGATTGTGTCATTGCTCCACCTCTCCTCAGCTTCTGCTCTCCAGTGGCGGAGCGGCCCTTCCTGCTCCAGTCAGGCTGACAGTCACTCCCCATGTCTTCCCTCATGAATAGAAAACACAGCTCTTGAAGAAATCACTTCACATTCTTCTCCACTGCTGTGTCACCCGTTTCTCACTGCACCTGACCTTGCTTTCGTCTTTAAAGGGGGAAAAAAAAAACACATTTTGCTGTATGTTACTGTACAGCACGCTCATTGTAAGTCACTCTGTATATGAGCTGCCTGCTAAATGCGGGGAATGCTAATGGATAATGCAAAGCAGGTGGCTGCCAACTTAAAGGATTAATCTTTATTTGCACTTAAGAAATCCTATACAGTATCCTATATGTCTATAAGCCATAGCAATTAAAGTTTGTCTTTTTGATAATCATGTTTACTTAGCTTATTGATTTCCTTTAGAAATAGAGGTCAAACAGATTTTCATTGACAACAAAATAACTTGCAATGACTGTCATGGTGAAAGTAATCCATTTAATTTGTTGTGTGTGTGTGTGTGTGTGTGTGTGTCTCAGTGTTCATAGTCCGGGTGTTTTGTATATGTGGTTATGCGCATACTTGTGTGTGTACTTAGTGCACAAGCGATGATAAATGCATAGCAACGTCTGACTACTACCCCTAAAAACCCACATGAAAATTGATCTGTGTATAATCTGACCGGGGAATTTCCCTTGGCAGTATCAAAACCAGTCATTTACCCTTCACACAGTGGTTATGAGATGTGCTCACAAACACACACACACACACACACACACACACACACACAGAGTGAAGCCACTCATTGCAATGGCAGCCTTTGCTGACGTGCTTTTTGGTTTTTGGGACACGTTCAAGGCTGAAGTGTTTTCGCTTCGGCGTTGTTGACCGTGTATAAATGGGATGTGTTCGTACGTCTGCACAACTAATGATATGGGTGCTGCCTTTGGTCTCGCCACACAAACGGCCGGCCACAAGCCGGGAGGGAAGGAAAAAGAGAGATGCCGCGTCCCAAAATCACACACTATGCGCTGCATACTCGACGTGCGCACTGTCCTTCAACATACACGCTTTTGTGTGAATAAACGGTAGTATGTGTCGTTTCGGACGCACCGAGCTGTAATTACCAAGTCACTTCTTGAGAGCCTCCTTGTCAGTCGGAGACATGTAACCATGGTAACCCATGCCAACCTCATGTAACCAAACAATGATTTGTGACGTCTAAAAGCTGAAATATGAAATTTAAAACTAGGGCTGTCAAAGTTAACGCGATTGGCGTTTTAACGGCACTAATTTTTTTTAACACATTAACGCAACTTGTGATTTTTAGGTTGTGGTGGGTTCCGTTTTAAAGCTAGAGTGAAGATACTGATATCATAGGAAACTTGAAAACCTAATCCATTGGTACCAATATATCTTATCATACTAGTTTGTTGCTAAGGAGGATAAATAACGCTCCAAAAATAGTATGTAATTCACGTACTATTGGTTTTATACTAAGGTTTCGGACATACTAAAAAAGCGGTAAGCAGGAGGTAACAGCAAATGGGGGCAATACAACAAAAATGATTTCACACAGACACGTGGTTCTACGCCGAAATGAATCATTGCATATTTTTCATATCATTGTGAACATTGTTATCGCAAAAAATACACATCATGATATTATTTTAAGACAGAATCACCTACTTTTATTTTATCGTATTCCGTCCTGCTCTGCTTTGCTCCATTTTTGGAGGTTAATAGCAACTAGAACTGGGTAATCACATCATCTCTAAGACTACACATACTGTAATACACCATCAGTGCTGCATGCTGGTATCTAACATGTTAGTACATGAGCCGAGAAAAAAAAGAATTAAGTAAAGAGGCGGCGTGTGATATGTAAAATCAATGCTATCACAGTCAGTTATTGATCCCCAAATCTATTTCTCCTCTCTCTCTCGTGTCTCTGATTTTCTGTTTGCCTCTTTCTTAGATTCATTTTCACTCACCTCGGTCTTCTATCATATTTCCCCATTTTATTTCCTTCTCCCTCTCTCTCCCCCCCTCCTCCCACTCTATCTCTAAAGTGATTTGGTATCGTGAGATTAATGATGGCCATTAGAAGCTTCAATATCAACGTGCCTTAGAGTTCACCAGATACGGCCCGTGTAGCATCTGGCCGTCTGGGTGTATGTGTACAGTATACCGCATCTGTGTTGCTCTGCCTGTGTGTCCACAAATTACCCTTTAGCGAAAGCAGAGAAACACACAAACACACAGAAAAAATGCTTTTTTCTAGTGGGTAATTTGTTTGCAAAAACACACACAGGCATACGCATGCATGTCAGGGAGTTTATTAAAAATGTAATTAAGGTTCAGACACCTTGAAATGGCGCCACAGTAATTTGTTTACCTTCGTCATCTCCAAATAATGAGCAAACATACCCTTAGAATTCCTGAAATAGCAAACCAACTGAATTATCAACTTGTTTCTTTTTAATGGCTGACAAGCAATAAATGCTCAATAAAGGAAACATGGCAGTAGTGTTAAATGTGTTTAATGGTTTGGTGAAGATCGTTTGTTTAAGTTGACGTTAAAATGATTTTCCTTACATATTTGTGTTTCTCTTGACAGTTAGAATTTCTCCCCTTAACTGTAAATGTATTTGACAGCAGACATTTAGACAAAGTGACTTTCCCTGACTTTTGTAATTAAAGGTGCTAAATTCAAAATTCAAAGCATTAAGGCTTTATAAAACAGTCACTATATCCTGACAGTAGTGCATGAGACAGGTAATCTGAAAAAAAAATCATGTCCACTCTGTGTCCTCCAGTGCTCCTAATGGCATTTGCAAGATTTCACAGAACGGAGGAAAACAACCAATCAGAGCTGATCTGGAGTCTGCTGTCTCTGAGCAGCTGTCAATCACTCGCAAACGCCGATCAAATGGTCAAACTAGGCATCAAATATGAATTAATATACTTTTACTGTAATGCCTATTTCTCTCCTCAAATGTTTTCAGAAACTTCTTGTAGTGTACTGTTTAGCTGTAAAATGAGAAAGTTTGTGACCCGTTAACCGCTTACTGCTGACTCAGCCGTTTCCATGTTTAGAGCCGTGTGGAGGCAATAGATATGCTCTGAATTCCGCATTGAGCACCTTTAAGTTATTGTGTTATTATATGTAATGAAGGGTATTCTCCTTCATACGTGAAGTTAAGTAAGGCTGCATCACTTCAGTTTGTTCTATGATTACTTTTTAGATCAAATCACAAGATTAATAGAGTCTCTTAAAGAGACATTTGACCCGTCAGGAAATAAACTGAATATAAATACACTTAAATGTCTCCGCCCGTAAGCCTGAGAACAAGATAAAAACGCTCACTAAACTTCACAGCAACGGTATATTATAGGTGTTTTTTAACCTGGCAGGCTGTTTGTACATCATAAAGAGCAGTTTTGTCCTCTGTGTGTGTCTGATAAGAGGATTTGAGAGGTTTAAGGCAACAATACTTTGCACGTACTATAAGCCCCACATTTATTGCTCACTTTTTTTTTTTTATTTTACCGCCATCCCACTTTGCCTTGTCACTTTTCATTCATTTATTTATTTATTGTTTCCTTCCGTGATGACACAGAAATAATTTGCTGGATTTAAATTGGACCAGCGCCGTTGTTGTTTTCATGAGACAACGGCGCAAATGGAAGATAGAACATAAAACATGGTTCATATATTTTATTGTTTTTATAGTGCAATCTCATATATCTGCTGCTTCCAATTGGTTTGGTTTTACTGCAGGAAGCAAAGAGGTTCAAGCAACAGGAGAAAAAGGCTGAAACTAAATCACATTACGGGTGCATATTAAACATATAAATCATCTTATCGTTTACATAAATTGTTTTTTTTAAATAAGCTGACATGTATTTTTATTAAAAAATAAAAGCGTAGATGTTTAGAGATGACAGCACTATGAACTTTTTCAATTTTGAATGTTTAATACCAAACAGATAGAGCCTGCACGACATCCTCTCCACCATGTAACCTAGAGAGAGGACAATATTTTTTTATTTTTTTTGTGTTTCAATAAAGCTATAAGCCCCCTTGGCCTGATTTGAACCAACCGCCAGCCGAATAATAAAAGAATAACTAAGTAACTAATTGAAAGTAAGGGTAAAAAGATGGGTTTTGAGTTTGGATTTAAAGGCCTGCGCAGAATCAGACAGTCTGATGTCTAAAGGGAGGTTATTCCAGAGGAAGAAAAGGCCCTTTGGCCTGCTGACTTCTTTTTCACACCCTGTATTCTGAGTGGAAAGTCCTGACTGGAATATACGGTTTAAGTAGATCCGACAAGAAGGAAGAAGCGTGCCCATTTACAATTTTCTAGGTCATCAGAAGCACCTTAAAGTCTGATCAGACATGTGCAATAAAGCAAAAACTGGTGTAATATGGTCAAATTGTTCTAGTTTCAGTTGAGATAAAATAGTAAACATGTTGCTGTCAACATGAACATGTCAGCCCACCACCATGCCAGCCCACCAGCTCAGACGAGATTAGCAGATAGTGTTTTGATTTATGTCAACTCTCTTTTAGAAATCCTCAAAACTGTCAATTGGCAACATCAAAAGGGGCCCTTTTTTAACATCGCACAGCTGCAGAACGCTCTCATATAGATGATGCCGCCTGTCAAGAAATCACAGCTCCTAATCACGGCTGAAAATGTCACAGGCCATGAAGTCCGATGCTGCCGTCTGAGGAAACACTGTATTTATCGGCTTTGCTCGTGGTCTCCCATGATGCACCAGAGGAACATCTCTGTCTCTCTTCATCCTCTGACAGCGCATCACTCTCCTGCTCCTCTATTTCCCCTCCCTCGCTCCTCTCTAATTTTACCTCTGATTCAGTCTGTAATTTATTATACCATCTGTTGCATGGACCCAAATCCACGTAGCAATGAGCTAATGTACTGGGCACTTAGCAGTGAGCAGAGTACCTCCTTATCAGAAAAAAGGCTTCCTCAACCTGCTCCATCTACTTCTAGTTTGTCCACTGCTTTCCTACGTTTCCCAGAATGCCTCTCAGAAAATGTGCAAATATATTCCATTCATCGGCGGATTTTATATTTAAACAGCAATAAAACAAGCAGTTGTTTTTTTTTTCCACTACGGAAAAAGCGAGTCTCTTATTCAAAAAGCGAGATGTGGCAGCAGCTGCATTGTCGGAGGAGAAATTGGTATCCCTTTCTCTGTTAGGATGGATTTCTCTCTCTATTATTGTTGAAAGTCAATGTAAAATGATAAACTCCATCAGAGCTGCTGTGGATTTATCTTGACGTCACCTCCTCTACAGTGCTCTACTACTCCTTGTAATAAAAAAACATAACAAAATGGGTCCTGTAAAGTGAGAAGCGCTGTTAGAAAGCATTGTCTGGGTGGACTTTGCCATTAATAAGTTTAGATACACTATGTATCCAAAGAATGTGGACATCACTGTATTGTCATGGTATGGCTTCCAAACAGACGGCAACATCCAGTTCTGAGAAGTGAAGCCAATACTGAAGTGCCTTAAACTTGCATTCTTTCTAATAGCCAGCAGGGGGCGACTCCTCTGGTTGCAAAAAAGAAGTCTGATTGTATAGAAGTCTATGAGAAAATGAGCCTACTTCTCACTTCTCACATTGTAAACATGAGTTTATGGTCTCAATTGCTAGTTTCAAGTCTTCTTCAATACAGCATGATGTTCATTTAGTAAATTATGGTCCCATTTAGAGTCAAATAGACCATAAAGCGGGGTATGCTTTAGGGCGTGGACATTGTGATTGAATGGTCTGGAAGCTGAAGCAACTTGAAAATGCTTCTGTGTCCATAAAGAAATGGTTTTCACAGTTCGGTGTGGATCAACCTGACTGTCCTGTACAGAGCTCTAACTTCAAACATCACACCTTTAGGATGAATTGGAAACGCCATCTAAGACCCCAGGCCTTATTGCCCTTCATCAGCAGGTGAACACAATAATGCAGCCAGGTTCCAAAATCTTGTGTAACACCTTACATATGATGATCACATGTGGGTTTTGTTTTTGTCCATACACTTTTGGAAATTTCAGGCATCTCAGTGATACTTAATTAGACACCGTATGGGAATTTTAGACACAAATGTAGTTAGAACTTTGCAACAGTCTCCCTTTATTACCATCTGTGTTTCTCCAATTAAAATCTATTTAATCTTTATCCCAGTTCCCTCTCCTCTTGTCAAGAGGTTGCTTACCCTCTGGTCTTTTTTCTGTCCCCCTCTTTCTTTTCCTTCTGTGTTGATCTATCCCTCTCTGGCTACGGACTGTCACCTCATGTTTAGTGTGAGGAGCGATGGAGAGGGAGGGGAAAAAAAGTGAAGGGGAAGCAAGCAGGGGAGAGGAGGAAGCTATGCATGAAAAAAAAACATGAGAACAGTATGGGTGCTGGGGATGGCGGTTGAGATCGTGTGTGTATGTGTGTGTGTGTGCGTGCGTGCGTGTTTCAGACCAATATGCATAAAAAGATGAGATGTATGCAGACGACTGAATGTGAATTCTGTGTTTGAGCCCACCTTTGTGTCTTTGTGTTTGTTTGTCTGCAAATCTGTTTTCGTGCGCGTGCATGTGTGTGTGTGTGTGTGTGTGTGCGTGTGTGTGTGTGTGGGTGAGTGGGGACGCACCCTCAAAGAGCAGTCCACGGCAGGGGGTCATTCATGATTTCATCACCCAAGCGCTCCATAAAGCTCCCTCAAACACTCCTCCTTTTCTCTCAACCCCTCTTTGCTTCTTTCCCATGCTCCCTTTCTTTTTTCATGTCTTTCCTGCAGCTTTCTTCACACTGCGTTTTCTCTGCCCTCTCTGCTATTTTACAATTCTCCGGACCTCAATGCTCTCCCAAACCCTTCCACCCCCCCACCTCCCCACCCCGTCTTTCTTCCTTCTCTCATCGGTGGATTTACTCCACTTCTGCCCTTATCTCCTCCTGGTTTTCTTTGAGTTCATCTCCATTCCTCATCTGTTTTTTTTTTTTTTTCTCTCTTGCTCTCGACTCCTGTGTCTAAATGTTTTCTTTTTGCTATTCAATCTTCCTCTCTCTCTCTCTCTCCTCTCTCTCTGTGTCTCGCTTTCTGTATAGTGATGCAGGGGCACGAATTTAACCTTTATAATAGAAACATTTAAAACCACCGTTTCATTCATATATAGATGCGGGGGCATAAATACACAGCCATGCACATGGACACACAAGTACATTACTAACAAAAATCTATTTTTTTATTAAAAATAAACAGCAGATGTAAACAGTGCAGAATGACCATATATACTGCATGTATCCTTTTTTTATTTTTAAGCAATAGATAGAGAGAAACACGTTATATGCTGAAGCATCACTATGATATTTGAGATGTTATCGTATTTTATTGTTATTGTCTAATTAAAATTTGCGACCATTCTGTGACACCAGCACCTTGTTATGACTACTCAAGGGGAAAATGATGGCCAGCATTCAGTGGCTCACTTGAGTATGACCATTGGATTATCATTATCTGTGAATTGTGTGACCAGTGAAGCTGGGGTCTAGTTATAACTCAGACTGCATTAAAAGGAATACATAACCAATCTTGTGTCAATCACATCCAGTCAGTTAAACGGTAACCTGAGTTGCTGAATGGTTCATAATGAAAGAATCCAGACTAATTTTAGTACTACTACTACTTATGATTTGGTTTTATTTCAGCTGGTAACTTTTATGGAATACCCTAGTAACAGTAACCATGGCGAATCATGTGCACTTGCACGGTGCTTTGAGCGTATGGACCTCATCCTTTTAATTAAATGTCGCAGATGGAGGGTACCATTCCTGCCGCCATCAGACGACCACGGGGATGCAATCAACGAAAAGGGGAAGCTTTCATATATTCTACAAAACTGTTTTTTTTTTTTGAATGACAGATATTGGAAAAATCACCTCTTAGCCTGCCCCGCTACAGACTGTGTCATACTCAATTTATTACCTTATTTCCGATGAAATTGCGTTTCTGCAGTTGCATGCAAACATTCCCTGTGGTTGAAGAATTTCTTATTAAATTGAAACGTATTTGGAAACCTGTAATTCCAGAGGACAACTGCATCTGTGCCAAGATTACACAAGATTACTCTGACTCTGAGCACAAATGTTTTTAATGCTAAAAAACATTTTTGCACTGACGTTTGATTTGTTTTATAACTTTCCTCTAATGCAATCCCATGCCAGTTTTGGCAAAAGCGCTTTTACAACCAGTGATAGAATAAGTAAAAAGCATAGACTGTATATAAGAAGTGGATGTAGTCACCGTTACGTCACCCATTGGTTTGTGGACTGTTAGTTTGAAGCCTTAAGTTCAGCATTTTGGCAGCCGCCATCTTGGTCTTTGGCCATCGTCATCTAGACTTCTATACAATCAGATTTCTTTTTGCAACCACAGGAGTCGCCCCCTTGCTGACTATTAGAAAGAATGCAAGTTTAGCTTCCGCACTTCCACATTGGTTTCACTTTTCAGACCCCGGAGTTGCCCGCTGGAAAAAAAGGCACAAACAGAAATAATATTCTTGCATCCATTAAAAAGATAATTTTCGTTATACAGCAATACCATGCTCTATCTACCACCATAACAAATACAGCACCAAAACTCCATTTAAAATCACCCCATTCAAACTGGAATATAATCATAGACTATATATATATATATATATAAGAAATGGACGTAGTCACCGTTATGTCACCCATTGGTTTGTGGACTGCGGTTTTGAAGCCTCAAGTTTGGCATTGTGGCTGTCGACATCTTGGTTTTTGGCCGTCACTATCTTGTTTTTTGCAACCACAAGTGATATGAGAGGGTGGAGCTAAGTACAACTGAACTCTGAATAAGACATTTTTAGGCGATCAAAATCGTACAGTTAACTTTCATGAACTGAAAACACACTATGAAACGGTTAAAGACAAAAACACAGAAAACTCCCAGACCGGACAACATTGTGGTAGCGACACGTCAATTACAAGGTAGCCACGTCCTAAAGCATCCCCTGCTTTATGGTCTATTTGACTCTAAATGGGACCATAATTTACAAAATGAACATCATGCTGTATTGAAGAAGACTTGAAACTAGCGATTGAGACCA
>CAKAOH010040442.1:19747-129318 GCA_916701665.1 Sebastiscus tertius
AGACTTCTATACAATCAGATTTCTTTTTGCAACCACAGGAGTCGCCCCTTGCTGGCTATTAGAAAGAATGCAAGTTTAGCTTCCGCACTTCCACATTGGTTTCACTTTTCAGACCCCGGAGTTGCCCACTGGAAAAAAAGGCACAAACAGAAATAATATTCTTGCATCCATTAAAAAGATCATTTTCGTTATGCAGCAATACTATGCTCCATCTACCACCGTAACAAATACAGCACCAATACTCCATTTAAAATCACCCAACTGAACTCTGAATAAGACATTTTTAGGCGACCAAAATCTTACAGTTAACTTTCATGAACTGAAAACACACTGTGAAAGGGTTAAAGACAAAAACACAGAAAACTTCCAGGCCGTACAACGTTGTGGTAGCGATCCGTCAATTACAAGGTAGCCACTTCCTAAAGCATCCCCTGCTTTATGTTCTATTTGACTCTAAATGGGACCATAATTCACTAAATGAACATCATGCTGTTTTGAAGAAGACTTGAAACTAGCGAATGAGACCATAAAGTCATGTTTACAATGTTTACTGAGGTAATAAATCAAGTGAGAAGTAGGCTCATTTTCTCATTGACTTCTATACAATCAGACTTGTTCTTGCAACCAGAGGAGTCGCCCCCTGCTGGCTGTTAGAAAGAATGCAAGTTTAAGGCACTTCTGCATCGGCTTCACTTTTCAATGAATATAATACAACCTTTACGGAAACTATTTAAAAATAAAACAAATGAGGAAAATGAATGAGTCTTGCAAGTTTTATAGAATCCATTTAACTCATTGGTCAGAGAGGAATCTTAAAATGCAGTTACATGTTTGAAATTTAATAAAAGGTCAATCCTATTAGCTACACAGTCACTCCAAGATGTGCCAGTATAGCTCTCTCCTGGAGTTGTGCACATTTTGTGATTTTTTATTATGACACCCAAATGGTCTGTTGGGAAATGATGATGGGCAGTGTTCTCTCAACACTATGTTGTGAGCAGCACATCAAATAACATTTTTTTTTTTTTTTTTATATAGTGTCCTATTTTGAGACTATGAAAATATTGAGGGCTATTTTCTCTGAACTGAAACATCAAATGACTGTCTTCTTGGAAATCTATAACGTCTTCCTTATCTCTTTCAGCTTACTGTAGACACACACACACACACACACACACACACACACACACACACACATACTAAGAGGACAATAGGACTTGTAGATGATGGACTGGCTTCCTTCATCTCTCTGCAGTAAATGCAAACACTCTTTCTCTCTCACACACCTCATCGGCATGCCTATATGCCTGCACATGTCCTGTCAGATCCAAGAAAGGCATTTAAAACACTAACAAGACCTCTGTTCACTTTGGCCTCATGCCAACCTGCGACACACACACACATACACGCATGCGCGCACACACACACAAACACACAGAGAACCCATACAGCCGCACAGACAAGCACTTGCAGGTTATGCAGATAAAACGAACGCATAAACATGAATGAACACACACACACACACGCACACACACGTCCGCCTCCGTGTGCAGAGTTCTACAATTACACCGGCATATTTTGATAGAGAATTCCCTAACACCCCAGGTGACTGACCCCCCCCGGTGTTGGAAAAATACACACTCCCCTCACACACTCGCACACACACACACACACAGGTTTCCGTCAGCCAGATGAAATTGCCCTTCAAAGTAACCGCACAATCAACAGCCGCACAGTTCTGACCGAGGAGTCTCCGCAGCTTTCAGAATGGTTCTGTGTGATCTTACTGCAGTATATGTGTGTGTGTGTGTGTGTGTGTGTCATATATGTGTATTTATGCATGATTATGTGTGTGTGTGTGTGTGTGTATGTGTGTGAGTTTGCAGACGGGAGAGAAAAGGTCCTTTCGCAGGTGACGTCGGTGGTATTTGTGTGCCACAGCACGCAGCGGTTAGTCGTGTCACATTCCATCCACATCCAGCTAACACCGTAGCCTGCCCTTTGATACTCTGAAACACACACACACATGTGTTACACTTAGATGGATTCAAATTGCTTGACCTGGTCACCTTTTTCCTTTTTTTCTTTTCAATTTTTCACCACCTTCAACCGACAAAAAATTTGAATGGAATTTTTTTCAGTAGGATTCTTTAAAGAGCCCATTTACCCTGTATTGACATTTTTTTTTTAAGTATCAAATACTAATGTACTAACTTGCCATTCCACTAAAGAAAGACATGCAACAAATTTGTTCCAAGTTCAAGACGCTGTGCTACCAGCCCACGCACAAGGACCCACATGTACAACACCAGGCTGTCCTCACACACCGTTTGGAGCAATACCTACGGAAAGTAAGACGTATATAACCCACAAAATCAATTTGTGTGTAATCCACGTAATGTGAGGCTTTATAAAGAGCGACTAACGCCATGTAGGGAGGAGGTTGGGGTGGATGTGTGGGTCAAAAAACACCAGATTTCACCCAAGACTGTTTGTACCCCATGTGAAACCAGAAGTGCACTTTAATTAATTTGTCACGTAACTTTAGTACTTGAGTTACGCCAATTCTGTAGATATTTTAACCCAAAACTACGATATTTTCCTAAACCTAACTAAATATTGAATTGACTGGAGCGTAAATAGACTCGTGAGTCACGTGTTGCTGGACATTCGTAGGAAAACACGCGAAAATGAGGATTAATTTTTCGTAAGATGTCATAGGAACCGTTGTACGAGGATACGTTGTCAACACACAAGCAAGCAGGTGATGAAATATACATCCCTGTATACTGCAGATACGGCAATAATGTAATGTAATATATATATCTTTTTTTGGGGTCAGAAATCTACTTGCCCAAAGTCAATTTCTATTTTATTTATTAGCGGTTATCAAATAACAACAAAGACTAAAGATAATTGTCATGTTTAATCTTTATTTTAGTAAATTAAATGCGGCAAACTGCGCTGGTTGGAGTTTCGCCCACATCCTCTAACGCCACCCAACTAAACTCATGTTTCCAGAATAACTGAAGTGCTTGCTTGCGCTCATAAAGTTTGTCTTTACGTGCCACCATTTACTCGCGAGCGCCAGACCGGTACTGCTCATGTGCAACTCTTAGCAGAGGCGAGAAGGAAGAAGCGAGATGTCTCACTCCTTAGCTACTTCCATCATCCGCTTCCGGAAAGAAAAATGTGTTTAATTATTTTTTTTCGGGGCAAGTGAGTTGCTAGATTTACTAGCCCAACGTGACATTTTGCTAGCCCCAGGCAATCTGGCAATCCTTATTGTTGAGCCCTGCAAGCCATGATGTTCCACTAATCTGCAGGTGGCAGCAGTCAACAGGTTACCGTAATGCACTGTGGAAATGTGCCAGCAAAATGTGGAAGAAGAAGAAGCCGACATAAACACGGGTTTGAATGATGCAGGTATCAAAATATGCAGAAAATTGGTTCCATAATTTTGCTTTTGAATCTGCACGTCCCCCGTAGCCTTCCCCTCACCCCTCTTCCTTTTTTTTAAAAACCTCTTTTTCACTGTCAGATTAAAGCTTTGTACATTACGCACATCAAACCTCGGTGAATATATTTCTCTCCGCTGCATTTTAGTGGACTTGAGAACAATGAGCTTTTTTTTTTTTTCTCTCTCTTTTCAATAGTTTCAGTGTAATGGAGAGCAGACACAGAGCAGCTCTCAACCTGCCAGAAGAACACTAATGTGTTTATAATGAGGAACAAGTGCATTATGACTAATGTCACAATGAATGAATTTCAAAGTGAAACTCTTAATGCACTCCTTCCTTTGTGCTCCCAACGTACGGCATTTTGCAAAAGGAGCCTTTTGTAATGAAGTGGGTGAAACATTTCATCTGGTTGTGACTGAGGACGCCACGATTTTTTATCATATTTTACATTTTAAATTTGAATTCAGCACCAAAATAAAGAAACTAAAGGTGGAATGACTGAATAGTGTGCGAGCGGAGTAGTCTGTTTATGTAAAAAAAAAAAAAGAAGCTATTTGAAGCCACTAATGTAATTTTTTATGTAACCACCAAAGGCTGGATTCTCTGCATTTCAGAGATGCTATAAGGAACTTGGGGATAAGTGGAAAATGAATAAATGTTTTTCCTCAACCACAGTCTATCATTTGTTTAGACTGAAAACAAACCCCCGACCACAGATATCCTGTGTGAAGCCAGACAG
This sequence comes from Sebastiscus tertius, assembly GCA_916701665.1. Lineage (NCBI taxonomy): Eukaryota > Metazoa > Chordata > Actinopteri > Perciformes > Sebastidae > Sebastiscus > Sebastiscus tertius. Next base: position 23,948 of record CAKAOH010040442.1, read on the forward strand.
GAGGTTGCGTTGTTATGACAAGCAATCTGCAAGACCTGTGGCCTTGGCCGTGTCTGCCCATGGCCTTGTCCAGTCTGCCACTGTGTGGGTAAATGATTGGACATACTGCACGTCTCGGATGTGTGTGTTGGACTCCACCAGTAGTTAATGGTAGCAGGTAGTGTTTAGCCACAGGAACACTGACCCCATAAACCTCAATACAGTCCAAATCCAGCGCAGACTTTGGGACGCTGTTATATTGTTGTTTCCCAAATAGTGGCACGCAAGTACTACAGCAACACACACACGCAAAAAAATAAAAATCTAATGAAGGGTTTGCAGGATTAAAATACACACAAGGACACTTCCTGTAGGATGTTATTGCCAGGACATCATATTTTGCAGTTATAAACAAGCGTGCCAGCAAGGGAGGAGATGCAGATTAGGTGGATTTTATTTGCATGTTACACCAGTAGCAACTGAGACCGATGCAAAAATACTGTTTCCAGACTTCTTCTTGGTTCTCTCCACTGCAGAATCTTTCTTTTTCCAGACCTTTTTCGGTTCGGTACACTTGGTGAAGTGTGACAGGTGATTTTTAAATCCAGGTGCAGTGCAGAAAAGCTGTCTCGTGTCCACGTCCAAACAGTGATCTGGGCTTCACTTCAATCAAACTGCAGCGAGGTCCCCCCCGGGGGAGGTTCACACCAGATGTGAAACCCGCTGCACACGTTTGAAGTTAAATAGTATGAGTTAGTGGAGGTTTTACATTAACGTCCATCATCATGTGTGGTGAGACAGCAAGAAGGTGATCAAAAACAATGAGACAGAACGATTTTTGAGTGTTTTTAGGGGCGATGTCGATACCAGTCTCGATATAATCCCCGTTTTGGTATAAAACAACATTTTTCAATACCTTACTTTGAATCGAATCATGTTTTTTTTCTGTTTGTTTTTGATTTAACAGAAGTAGCAGAAGCCCAAGTGCTCACACATTAGATGTTGTCGAAGAACAAGCAGCCATACAAGAACTTTGCCGTAACAAAACTGAACTGGCAAAGTATTGACTCAAATCAGGAACAATTGGATCAGTTTGAATTGACCAGACAAGTTGTCAGCTTTCAGTACATTTTTCAATATTCCTGTTATGAATATACTAATAATAATAATTATAATAACTTGGATTTATATAGCGCCTTTCAAGAAACCCAAGGACGCCTAAGATAGACATAAATAAACACAACAAATGGAACATAACAGTAGCTAGGGGCCATAGGCCTTGGTGAAGAGGTAGGTTTTGAGAAGTCTTTTGAAGCTGTCCAGAGATACTGATATTCAGTCGGTTGAAAAAGTGTTTAAAACTCACAACTTTTTGTGTCTTTGGCACAGCCATTTGTCTTCTATCCAGTTGTTTTACTCAGTCAATATCATCATTTCTTTCTGCTCTCTTTAATCTCTCTGTCTACAACAGTGATGGAGACAGCCATGACGTAATCTTCGGTCTAATCTGTTAATCCCATTAATTATCACACAGCCATTATTCTACACAGTCATAATCCCCCACCAGAGACTTCCACTACACATCAATACAGACGGGAACCAATGCATGTGTTTATGTCTGCACAAAAAAACACATAAACATATGCAAGCAAATCAAACTTAAATTGATTCACATAGAAATGCTAAAACATCAACAAATGACACAACACAAAATATTGAAACTCTTTTTTTGCCCTAAAAGTAAGAAATATGTAGGATGGCGTATAAGGACCAATGTAGGTAAAACATAATAAGTATGGAGCTGGGGACAGGGGCAATACTCTGAGAAAAAAATCTGAATTTCCGAGATTAAAGTTGTAGATTTACAAGAACAAAAAACTTGAATATTCTCTGAGATTAAAATGACAAATTTACGAGAAAAAAATCACAAATTTGAGATATTATAAAGACATAAATTTACAAGAAAAATACTCAGAAAAATAGTGAGTTTTATTTCTCTGAATATTATACCCCTCCCATGCTCCTTAATTAATATTTGTTTTTTACCTACAATAGCCCTAATACGCCGGCGTACATATTTCTTACTTTCAGGGAAAAAACATCACTATTTTTCCAACTTTGTTTCTTGTAAATTTAGGATTTTCTAATCTCGCAAATTTGTGATTTTTGTTTCGTAAATTTGCCATTTAAATCTCAGAGAATATTTTTGAAAATTCTGATATTTTCTTGGAATATTACCCCCCTCTCCGGCTCCTTAATTATTTGTTTTTTTATTTACAATGGCCCTAATACACTGTCGTACATATTTCTTACTTTCAGCGCAAAACAACTCACTATGAGTTTTTTTCTCGTAGATTTTCCACTTTAATCTCAGAGAATATCCAATTTCTTTTCTCATAAATTTACAATTTAAAAAAAAAAAAAATATGAGTTTTTCCTCGCGAATATTACCCTCCTCATCCAGCTCCATAAAAAATAATTATTTGCTACAATGGCCCTAATATGGCGTTGTAAATATGACTATCCTTTTAATACATTGGCAGAAAATGTGGTGTTTGTATTCATGTATGTTGTTGTATCTTTCTGTTTGCCACTCATGGAGAACTCAGGAGCAGCTGAAAATAAGAAAAGCAAAAGAGAATAAAATACAAAATAAAAATAAATAACAACATTTGGAGTTGCATCATTTCAGACAGCTATGTTGGCACCATAGCTTTAAGATTTCATTTGAAACTGTCAACAAGTGTGATGCCCGCAGACAGTTCAAAAGGGGAAGTCCATAGATGTGATGGTCTTCGTCCTGGCCCCGGGGCCGACTTTTGGAGAAACGGAGAGATATAGAGGGTGCATACTTTACTCAGACGGCAACTCTTTCAGTCATGTTGCAGTGAGCTCAAAATCTTTACACCACTAACCAGGAAAAGGTTCACAATGGCCACTATGTCATCTTTAAGAGAGTAAAGCAAAGAGTATTGGGTGGGATCAAATAGTAGATGGGTTAAGAATGCATGTTTTCTTGCAGTAATTTCTGTAACAACAACAGACAATTTGATAAAAATCAAATTTCTGGCGGACAGAATGGACTCCCAAATTGGTGCTCACACACACACAATACCCCATGTTAAAGAGGCTTTTTGGAGCTGTTAACAGTTGAGAAGACCACACAGGGATTTTTCTCATTATCAGTAACCATTTATTTGAGAAATAAGCTTGTTTTGTTTGTTGTTTCGTCAAAACTAAAGATGCTCTTTGAACATTTGAAAATCGTCAAAGCAGACAAGCGGGGTTTTTTTTGGCCATTTACGCTCGGCTTCCCTGGAGTTTCTCTTCAGCGTTTTTCCGTCTCCAGGGGTGCGTTTTTGTTTGCAAGTTTAACTGGTGGGATAATACCAGCGGTAGCCTTCTGCTCATTACGGAAGCCGTTCTCTAAATGATCACAGGAGGAGGGAAGTGAAGTCGTAAACGCCTCGTAAACATCTCCTCGGAGTGGGTAAATAAGTAACTAAAACTATTTATTTAACACTTCAAAAACATGAATACAAATGTCACAATGCAGCTGCATTCACTCATTTGCATCTACAGAGGAAACTATAGTGTATTATAATATATATTGTGGTATAACCCTGTATAAATGAGGATAGGGTGTCCCTTTTTTGGAAATAGTGAGCATCTCTTCTTGTCTTTGCAAGGGTTGACACACGAGACTACACACAGACAGCACATCCCAAATATGACCTCTAGTGGGACATGAGCTTGCGAGCATGTAAATGCGCTCAAAGCCTCAAAAAGCAAGCTGATGCACAGACCATAATTCATTCGCCCAGACCACTTAGCCTTATTAGTCTACAACAAAAGATTAATATTTCAAAACCATAAACAACAAAACAAACGGAGAAGCCACCGCGGCACCATAACTCAGGCCCCAGGCCACTTAACGTTATTGTAAACCAAATATTTAATATTTCAAACCATAAAGTAAAACAAACAGACAAGCTCTTTGTCCAGCCGGAGTGCCATCCATCCTCTCCTCTCTTCTCCTCTCCTCCTTTTCTTTACTCGTCCGTTGCATTGTTGTAGTTGTGTGTTTCGGTTTATCAAATTAATCAAACGCCCTAAATGGAACAGCTGTCTGCGTCTGCAGGGAGGGGAGAAGGAGATTAAGGAAAACCGAGGGGATGTAAAAGAGAAATGGAGAAAAAGGAGAATGAGAGAATCTCGACGACAAGGGAGCGAGGGAGAAGAAAGAAGTGTGCGAGAGAGAAGGAGAGGACAGCAGATTGCGAGAGAGGATGAGAGTGGGTTTGAACGGTTTACAAAGCGCAGCAAACACGTGATGCGAGAGGGGATGGAGCTGGAGAGGGAGCGGCAAAGCAATTAACAAAAAGAGAGGCAATAAGTGAGTCAGAAATAACACATGGATATTGCATTTTGGAAAGAAAAAAGATGGAAAAGCAAAGAAACTGCAGAAAAAAATGGAATGGAAAAAAAGAGGCTGGCAGAAAAAAGAAAAAAGAAGCTATTAGTGATTGTCTAGGTGATCAGTTCTTGTTGCTGTTATTGCATCTCGGCCCTGATGCAGACCAGAGTCAGCTCAAACATAACACACCATCAGTCACACACTAATGACTAAGCTAGCTCAGTGTTTCTGCCAGTGTGTGTGTGAGGGATAGTGTACTTGGTTTTTATCTATTTGCAGGGTCCAGCAGTCATCACATGCAGTTTTCAGCGTTTTTCAGTGGGGTTTTTTTGTACTGAAAGCCCAATTTGGGAGAAATGAATTTTGTTAATCAGTTTTATTGAAGGAACTTAACTGAGAAGAAAGATCACTCTTACATATTCGGGCCCCGGGCGTGTTTTGTCTTTCAATGAGTTGCGTGATGATTTCTTTTCTTTTTTTTCTTTTTTTTTACTGCGGTAATCAGGTTGTTCTCATAAACTCTTTGTAGACCTATACGAAAAGTAATGCACTGTAATTTGTATATAAATACCACAAAATCAATGCATATGTAATCAGGAAGTATAGAGAGTGACAATCGCCGTGTAGGAAAGGGCTGTTTGTGTCCTGTATGGAACCAGAAGTCAACGTTGATTTATTTGTCACATAACTTCCGTACTCAACTTACGCCATTTCCGTAGTTATTTTAACCCAAAGTTGAGTAGCTTTGATGCCTAAAACTAAAAGTCTTTTCCTTTTTCCTTCCTTTTTTTCCTACTTTTCCTAATTAACTCGAGCTTAAGCTTAACTTAAGCTCCCTGACAGTTTTTGGAGATCCAACAACAAAAGCCCGAGATCAGAGGCAAATTCCCGCTCGAGCGTCATGTTTGAGCTGCTCAAAGACGCTAGTCGAGAGCCTCGCCAACGCCTCGCAGACACATTTCAGATAGTTAGCATGCTGAATATCTGGGCCTGTCGAGGACTCCGGCCACAAACCAATGAGAACGCGAGATACTGGTCGAGGGGAAACCTGGCGGAGGAGGGGTCGCCTGTAACAAGAGGAAAGTTGTAGTTGCACCTTTAGTAAAAAAAGAGTGTGGAAACAGGCTATTTGGTAAACAACATCAGCAATGTGTGTGGCGTATGGTATCACGTCATTTTCTGTGTATTTCTCGCGTGTTTTCGTGTCAAAACGTATTTTGGAGAACTTATCTGGGATTCCTTGCGGTGAAAGATCTTGTAGTGTGTCACCCTCCCCTGTTGCCGGTCAGTCATGTAAGTGAGAAAACCACAATGACTTGAGGACTCCCGATTACAAGACAGCAAGTTGTGTAATGTGAACAGTACTGCGCTCTGACGACTTTGAAAGCGCTGTAGTGTGAACTTGGCTTTTTAGTAGTTTTGCTGCCTGAACATAACCATAATTTGTTTCCTGTGAAGACGTTAAGTCTATTTTGAGCGGATATTGACACATGTTGCTGGACATTCGGAGGAAAACGTACGAAAAGAATGAGGACTAACTTTGTATGAAGATACGTTGCAGTCATACAGAACATTTTAAAATCTTAAATGGGACATATCAGGACTTTTTCAGTGCTTTTACACTTACATTTGATTTTGGGTATCTGGAGTGCCTACCTACCCACAAATTGTGAAATATCCCAGTCAGTGTTTAGTTGGCTACCTAGATCAGAAAACGTGTGAATCATCAAGCCAATCAGATTTGGCTCCCATTCCTATGTCACATGCAGGCTCATTAGAATATACTGCACACATCTTGAGAACTACCTTTGCAAAAGTGCAAATACAGGTATATTCAGAGAGACAGTATGAGAAAATGAATGTCTTTTGAACATTAAAGCATGTAAATGTAAATGTGTTCTTGTACAAACCTGGAAATGAACACGATATATCCCCTTTAAACTACTTATGAATTCTCATATTAACCTTCTGAAATACTCCCGAGGCTGCTACCCACGATATTATACAGCTAATATTGATCCAGTGGATAGGTTTAGCACGTCTAATGTAATAACTGTCGGTCTGATTGACAGACCGGTATTGTCATTCTTGTTTCCTATGCGTAATTATTGTTGTCTTTACTGATTGGATTAACAGTCGTCAATACGCCGTCCGACAGCTGTGTCCGCGGGTCTTTTTTTTGTTGTGTGTCACCCAACCCCGAGTCTTTATTGAGATCATAATGGACTGGAAGTGCTATTGATTGGAAAATGAAGGGGATCTGGTTTAGATTATTCCAGTTGATTCTGGATTTCATGGACGGTATTGGTTCTTAATTTCATCCGCAGATGGTGTGCTTCGCTATGGGTTTGTGTGTGTTAACCTCATCTGTGGTCTCACACACACACACACACACACTATCTTATTTACCACTCTCCACTTCTCTTGCGTTTGACAGAATTCTCCATAATTAGTTTGGCCGAGGCTGCTCCGCTGTTTTTAATGGGGTGAAATGATTTCACCGCATCAGCACAGAGGTTTGGAAAAGTTCATCCAACCACTCGATATCTCAAACCCCCAACTTAGTGTGTGCGTGTGTGTGTGTGTGTGTGTGTGTGTGTGCTGCCCTGGATCTGTGTGTGTTTGTATCTTTGTGTTTGCAATGTGCGTTTTTGCACTTCTGTCTTGATAATGACTTATTGATCTGACGACAAACTAATTTGTCACCGTGGAAGTGTGCCTGACGGTCAGCGCTCCGACGCGTTTCTTCTTCTTCTTCTTCTCCTCGTTCACTTTGTTTAAGTCTAACTCTCGCTGTCGCTCCTCCGGGCTCCAGTTTCACTTTCCATTCCTCCGAGTGTCTTTCTCTCTCTCGGTAATTCTCCCTCCCTTTTTCCCCTCTCCGTCAGAACGACAGACCTCGCCCTTGATGTGGCTGTGCTGTGATATCCGAGGGAAAGCAATCTGTCTCGTGTGATTTTGCGGTCAGAAGTTAAAGTTTCATGCAGCGCTGGCCATTGTAGAAGTCCCCACATCCTGCGTCTATCCCACTTTTCTACTCCTCACCATGTAACCGCTGTGGAAGGCCACCATATCCTGCAGCGATCCTCCGTGATTACCGCAGCTGCTTTCCAAATGATTCCTCGTGAGGGGCGAAGTGAGGAGGGGAAGCCGGATCGCATTAAATAAAGCACTTTGAAAAATTAATGCAATTGCCCATTTTTTAAGATTTGCTTAAATCATTTCATTTTGTTGGCTTTCAGCGTGACTGATGCGCCGCGTTTTTCTTTTAATACGAGTTGCCCTTTATGTGTATCGTGTCCTTTTTTTATGTTATCGTCTCTTTTAATAACACAAAGTGCTTTCTAACAAAGTTGTTTGTATTGAAGGCACCGTATAAATAAGTGGATTTGACCCTTTTCGATGGCAGGTACCCACCTTCAACTTGAATTTTTTTTTGTGTATGAAGTATTTACTAGGTTTGCTATGATTCATGCTAATGTCTTCACACGGCGTCTCTTGTAAAACGCCACAGTAGCTCAGCATCATGTCGAGAGCGTTGTAGGAAACTATAAATACTGAGCAGCGTTCTGGGAGCGAAGCAGAATTCAGCATCTCCGCACACTTGGAGATCAAAACAGCAATTGTTTGACAGCAACTTTTTTAGCTTTAATTCGTACAAGACGTGTAATTTGATGTCAAACCAACCCATCTGTCTCGGGTTTAAAGCCAGCTGATCTATGATCTTGACAAGACGCTTGTTCTTTTTGTCTTACTGTTTCAAAATTTGGACCGAAACAAAGATTTATTCTGTGATGTCGACAATGCCCAAACCTATGAACTCTTTTTTTTGCATGATCACAGTAGAAGTAAACACAAATTCTCACATTTGAAAAGCCGGAATCACCATATCACACTTAGCGTTAGAGCTATACGAATCAATTCAGGACTAGCTGAACTGCACTCTTAAGTCTTAATTTGTTACTTCCAATAGATTGTTGGAGTGTTTTGGTTGCAGTCCCAACTAGATGATTAAGATCTATAACACGGGGTGTATTTTTCATTAACTTAGCACAGCTTTTATCAGGCCTAAATCGGTTCTATATGGTGAACCGTCGCTCTCCCCTAAACTGTGTGACAGAGTGGGACTTGAGCTAACCGCTGCATGTGTGAAAACTTTCTCCCTCTGGGTTTGCGGAGGGGTTGCTGTTGTCTGATTCCTCTAAAGGAGATTAATGAAAGGAGTACAAACAGAGAAGGAGGGGACAGACGGAGGGATGAGAGAGAGGCCGCGAGGGAGGGAGGGAGTGGAGGGAGTGGACGGGTAGGAGGGTTGTAGTGGTGGGAGGTGTGTGTGTGTTGGTTGGGGACTCCTCTGTGAAGTCCATTCATGCCCTGCTGAATCAATGGAATTCTTTCTCCCGCTCTCTCTGGTTTTCCCTTTTTCTTTCACATTTTCTCATTCCCTCACAGACTCTCTCTCTCTCTCTCTCTCCATCATCTGGTTATTCTCTCTCTCTCTCTCTCTCTCTCTCTCTCTCTTTTATGGTTTCTATCCCTCTCTCGCCCCACATTCCTCCTGTCTTGCCTGTCACGGCCTTATGTCTGTGATGTCATTCAGGACAAAGAAGCCAAGCTTGCCTGGAATGTGAGAGTGACTGAGAGAGAGAGACAGAGAGAGAGAGTGAGACGGTGAGAGAAGCAGAGAATGGGTGAGAAAAAGTCAAAGAGAGAGAAGGGAAACATTGGGATAAAATGGTAAATATCATAAAAATGTCAACACAGTGAATGGCACTTTCATGTCAAAAAAGTTATGTCTTTTCTTTATTGCAACTTTATGGAAGTATATTAAATATTTGAGTTAATGAAAAAAAGTGGTTTCTGCACATTGTTTAGAACAGATGTTTTCAAAAGATGTGGGAAAGATGCAGGGTCTTAGGGCATGGGCAATATTTGACATATTTCGTGTACCACTGTAATGTGTTGTTGTTGACTTTGTATTGTTTTAAGCTGATTGCAGCTGTGTGCAGCGCTATTGACCAAGTAAAATATCCCCTTGGGGACAATAAAATATACTATTATCTTATCTTATCTCATCTTATCTTAGCTTCAGCTTGACTTACGCTTTCCGAGGATATCATTATGTCCAAATAAACAGTCCATCAATCCACCCTTTAGAAATCATAGACAAAAAGTCATCACGTTTTTAAGTTTTCTTGAGTATCTAAGTAATCCAGTGATACTTTCCTGTACAGTCATAACTACTAGGGTTGGGCGATTTGTTAAAATTTTCCAACCGGCCATCGTCAGCCCATCAACCGCGATTGACGATATATTCGCGCATCGTAACACAGTTCTTTCAAACTCCACAGGAACTAAATGAAACTCACCAAAACCGTCTGAGTTAGTCTTTCAAACAATCACCAACTCTGGTTCACTTTGAGATAAACCCTTAATTTACCAAGTTAGATGTGAAAATATGCACATTGTTTTCTCCCGCTGTATCCCTCTCAGTAGCAGAGCGGATCCCGTTCTTCAGAGGCAGACCGTTTAATTCGCTAAAATGACAAACATCGCCTAAACAATCAACCAAAAAAAACACAACTGGCGATATGCTCAGCCGATCGCTGATAGCCGATATATCCGACCATAATAAGTACATTGCACACAGGAACTGCTAATAGCTACTTTGTTTACTTTTGATGGTGCCAATTGGCCAAAATAGAAACAAATATCGATGAAAACAGGAAAACAACTGCTCAAGTTGTTAACCTACTGACTCCACGGCAACAATTTTACTTGATGTTTGCATCTGCCAAAGTGTCATGCGAGCTGTGGTTTCAAAGCTTGATATACTCTATAATATATGATCATTAGTATAAACTTGTTTCACGTCGCTCTATCAATATTTGAGTGTGGGTCACAGTGTCAGACTTTGAACAATGCTGGTTTATAATAATAAATTCCCCCCTTTGTGTCTTTTCTCCTTTCAAAATGTCAGATGTCTTAAACATGCCTGATTTTTAAAAAAATATAAAACAGATTTTTTTTTTCTTCTATATTATCATGAAACATGTGTACGAAATAACATATTACCCCAGACAGGTTGATTCGATTTTCTAAATGTCGTTGAATAGAATCAATTCAGGGGCGTTAAAGTTTGTAGTTTCATTCTGTCTTTTCTTTGACTTGTTTCTATAACCAGTGCAGCAGCAGCACTTCTTAACCACTGTCAATCAAACAATAGATTTCATACTTAGTTCCACAAAATGACTATTTTCTCCGACACATAAAAAAAAAAATGTGAACTGCGTGTATTAGAATATATCCTAATCATAATATAATACTCATCTGTAAAGCACTTTTCAAAAACCAGGATGTAAAGTGCCATCTACGAGGTGACAGATTAAACACTGACGCTGATGAAATGATTAAAGGAAATGGAAAATATATATATACAAAGATGTGTGAATTGGACCAGAATGAAATGAGCTAAACGCAATCACATAAAAGAAGTAAAGAGACAACTATAGGCTCTCAGATTGAAGTGGATTGTGAGAAAAAAGGTGTCATAGATAGTACTCAAACAGCCACGTACTTAATTAACGTAATGTACTGAATTTCCCTGGATAGTGGCACCAAAACTGAACCGATATTATGTAACATAACTCCAATAAAATAAGTCAAGGAGGTGTTTGTTGTGATTTGGCAGAAATGCAATTGTGTAGGTGGGAGTTGGAGTTAATGGCTTGAAAGTATTTGCGATTGTTATTTAGCTAAGTCTCTGTTGAGTTACAATGGGGACCAGATAGCGATGTGTCAGCTCTCCCCAAAGGCATTATCTCACATTGACAATGACGTAACTGGTATGAAAGCATCACGTTCCCATAACGAAGTCGTCGGTGAATACGAAAAAATGCATTCAAAGATCTTAAAAAATGTAGGGGTCAATTTGTCCAGAAATTAGAGGTCAATTTCCTCTTTACTTCCTTTTAGCCGCTCCTGTTGCCAGGGAGCACTTCCCTGTCGGCTGTTTGGGAACTATTTTGATCCTCCGGGGGAAATGAGTGACGGCGGTCTTTCTTCCCCTTTTACGCCGCGCTGGTATGCATGTTCTTACATACCGATGGTTGTTGTTTTGTGCGCTCTTGTGAATGAATGGATATGGAATATAGCAACGTTCCCAAGGTTGTCAAGCCGCTGAATGAATAAATCCGCACGTACGGCGGTGTCGGTGAGTGACATATAAATGTTTCTGCATGTTTTTTTCCCCTCGATCCTCACTTCAACCGATGCCAAGGTTAGAGAGAATGAGGGAAAAGGGTACAAGACGGAAATTGGTGGAAAAAAACTAGCCAAAGAGGAACATAAAAGTCATGACGGAAAATGACAAATGGGAGAACAAAGAGGGGGTGCGAGGACAAGGAAATAAAAAAAAGGTGAGAGGAGAGGAAGAGGGCAGATAAAGGGAGGAAGTAGAGGACTGACAGAAAAGGCAGAGAAAAAAAAAGGTAGGCCAGGGAGAGCAGAGAATCACATTGATATTCTGACGAAGGCAGAGCCACTGTGTGTGTCCCGATAGAGGAATATTTATGTCTGACCACACACACACACACACACACACATATATATGCGAGTGGAGTGTGACCTCTCTACAGAGGCCTGTCCGTCAGACAGACACACTGATGGATGAAGCTGTCAGTCCCTGTGTGTCTCGCTTATCAGGCAGCCAAATACCCCTCTCTGTAGACCACACACACACACACACACACACAGAGAGAGGCATGAACTTACACACATACAAGCACACACGGAGACACTTGCAAAGAGGAGGGAACAGCGGAGCAGATAGAAGGTGAGAGTTGAAGAAATCAGTAAGCTGGAGAGAGGAGAAAATGTGTTTCTTGTTCTGTCTTTCTCTCTGAGCTGACCACCTGCCACCATCGTCAAACAAACTCAGTGATTCTGTTTCATGTTGATCAAAAAAAGAGAATGACAGAAGTAGTGAAGGCTCTGGCCTGGTAGACTGAAATGTGCTGCTGCTGTTGTCAACAAAATGACATAATTTACTTAACGTGATAATATTGGAGATTTTCATTTAATTAAACATCTGTTAAGTCGCCGCCTATCGCCAAATGAGGCAACACAATGGTGATTGATGCCTACAGTATGGCCCGCTGATGTTTACATCTGCCCAGTGTTAATCATTGACTCAAAGCTTATTTATACCACCTATTTTATTCAAGAGTGAAACAACATGAACATTAGGGGTGGGAAGAAAAATCGATTCACTTATGTATCGCGATTTTTGTTTTTTTATGATTTTGAAATAGATTTTTAATGCCAGAATCGATATATTTGCTTCATTTGAGTCTATATGCGGAGGTAGAAGGGAGTTACCGCTTTTATTGTTGTAGTCTGAGTAACGTGACGTCATATCCGTTCCGTATACGTCAACCAAAACAAACCGCTGCAGGCTGAAACGAGAAAGTATCAGACGGCGGAGGGTCTGCATGGATATGACCTGCATCCTCACATGTTAAACACTACACATACAGTAAAGTACGGAAACACTTTGGGTACATACATCTGTCATACACGTGTGACTATGTCCGGTTTTCAAAATAAGGTGTTAATAAAGGGGAACTGTATATGCAAAATACATATATGGAAATAAGATTGATTGGATTATATTCACCAGAAGTGTAAAACATTACATGTCTCTTATAAATTAAAAAGAAAATACCACTAATTTGTGAGAGAAATGTCTTTGATTTTTGGGTTGCTGGAAAGAATTTAATAAATTTATACCTGACAATGACTGATATATTTGACTTCAGGACATCTCTGACTATATACATACTGAAAATCAAACACTTTTAGTGAATTAATTAAGATATTTCCCAAAGTAAAAGTCTCTAGAAGTGTATAATTCAACTTTTTCTCATGCTCTAGTGTTAAAAAATTGTAATCGTAATAGTGAAAAATCTCAATACATATCGAATCGGCACCCAAGTATCGTGATAGTATTGAATCGGAAGATAGGTGAATGGTGTCAGATTTAATGGACATGTGGTAAAACTGACTTTATATTCTAAAGTAACAGCATATATCACCTTTTTCTATACACAGTGTATTATGTATATACTGTGTAAAATGAAGCATCATGAGCGATGCCCAGAGGAGACGGCAAAGCTCTTTCCAATTTTCCAAGCGAGTGTTTCTTGGGAGAAGGGGAGCGAGACTCAGCATGCTCTCATCCTCGCTCCTCTTTACACTCTCAGGTAGTTGGCATGGGGCTGTGTGTGTGTGTGTATGTATGTGTGTGTGTGTGTGTGTGCGCTCTCGTATGCATGCTTGTGTGGCTCACCCACACAGCAGTAAATTCTGTTATCCTTGGGGGTCCGGCTGTGCAAGGATTACACTGGCATCCCACTCTGGTTTTAAAACGCAAACAAACACAGGTACACACACACACACACACTAACACACAATAACACACGTAGACACACATTCCAAAGCATATACCTTGCACACTTTTTACGCACACACACGTACGTACACGCACCCCAGCTCGGCTTTGCCACGGCTCCGCTTTTCAATTTTCAGCTCAATTACATTCCACTGTTACCTATTCTAAACCAAGATCCCTCTTTTCCCTCAGGACACACACACACACACACACACACACGCACACACTTATTTAACGGTACTGCATCCCACTTAAGCCCGAGATTGTGTGGCCTCCTCAACTTTCACTGAAAGTGAGAATCACTCGGTACTGCGGAGACTTTTAAGAACTTTTTTTTTTTTTTTCTTCTGTTGACTCTTCTGTCGAAAGGAGGACGTTGAGATTTAAGAACGCCGGATTATATGAACGTTCCCTGTTGCTTTATGTGGGCTAAATCTTGAACAACAAGTGTTCAGTTTATATAATCATAAGGTACAGAATGCACTCGCCTCAACCTTGAAATCAGGACAGAAAATGTTCCCAGTCCCTCTTTATTTTCTTTGCTTTCAAAGCCAAACAGTGCACCAAGAGCGCCCCTTCAAGGCCAGAGTAAAACCGTCTGATATTCCAGGAAAAGGAGCATAGATTATATTTTAAATTAAAAGTCCATTTTATTGAATTTACAGACCACAACTGGAAAGAACAAAAACTCACAAGGCACACTGTCAGAATCAGTATAAAGTGAGTATGGCAATAAATCTCAGACTGAAAAATATGTTTTAAATCTAAGAATCTTTCATTAAAACAAAACCAGAAGTGAAGCAACGTTTTTTTTTTTGTTTTGTTTTGTTTTTTCATTTCAATCTGCTTTTAATCTAATTCCCATGCTGGAGTAAATGCAGCTGCTGTCTTTTTGCATGGCAACAGAAGTACGTGGTGTCAATAAAACCTGGTAAAATCGTGTATCATTAGTTTATTGCACAACAATTCAGTTTTAAAAAAAAGTCAGTTTCTGTGTGTTCTTAGTCTTGTACATTTTTTAAAAAATGTGTCCAAATGCATACACACACACACACACACACACACACACACACACACACACACACTCCGTGGTCCCTAATAGCATTGCAGGCGAGCGTACAAAGAGAACAAACACCCATGTAATGTGGCGGTTCCCTCTCATTGACACTGGGAACTGGAATGCAACACGGGGGGGCTAGGGGACATGGTGTGTGTGTGTGTGTGCGTGTATGTGTGTGTGTGTGTGTGTACCATCCTGTCAGATTAGCCTATAATGATTAGCATTACTGAGAACTGACAGCAAGAGGAAGGAACAATGAGTGTCATTTATCCTCTTTTTCTCTCTCTTGCCCACTCACTTTCTTTTTTAGCTCTGTTCCTTGCTTTTAATCTCTGACCCCCCTCCCCCCCCTCCTTATCCCCTCACCCCCTCACCCCTCACTCCCCACCACCCCCATGTCCTCCCTCACTGTCTGCCTGCCTCTCACTTAGTGTTTTTATTCCCACATTGAGAGGAATTCACTCTATAAAAAGAGGATAGAAATAAATTCAGGATAATTCCCTGATAGACTTTCTATTACAGTGCTGGAATATGTTCAAGATGACACACACATTCTGCAATCCGACTCCACCACTAAAAACAGCCCGGCTGATAAAATGTAATGACAGGTTGCCATCCCCAAGTCCTGTAATATAGCTGAGGCGCCGTGTGCCAATAAAGCTGTTTGTAATCAACTAATGATAGGTCACGAGGGTTGAGGTTGAGGCTGGTTGATACCCATGATTTGAACTCGCCACACAAAAAGAAGGGTGGTGGAGAGGAAGTGAAAGAGAAAGAGAGGGGAAGCGATGAAAATTAGGGAGGCAAAAGTAAGCAGAAAAAGGACACATAAACTCTCCATCAAGCCTTTCTCTCTATGACTCTGAAACTATTGATCTTCATGTGCCCAGCATTTGAAAAATAACTCTATATAATAACTCTATATATCTAGATTGTTCAACTAAGGGCTGGCATCAAACGATGAGCTCCGGCTACGGCCTCTATATGTACAAACTAAAACTGAAAATGTGTTGCCTTTTTTTATCAAAAGGAATCAACAGAATGCAATACATGTACATCATGTATAGAGACAGGCAAACAGGCAGAACAGTTGAGGCTGTTCTCCGACACCGTTATTAGCTATACCTACGAAAAAGACACACTGTAATTCGTGTATACATCCCACAAAATCAGTTTGTATGTAATTGTACGCAGCGTAGGGATGAGGATTTTCACCCAGGAGACCGATGTTTGTGTCCCGTGTGAAACCAGAAATAAACATTCATCTATTTGCCGCATAATTTCCGTACTTATGTTACGCCACTTCCGAAATCATTCACAATCTTTTCCTAAACCTAACTAAGTCGTTTTTATCAGGTAACTTCCGCTCTTAAGTTACGTGACTTCCAGTGTTATTTGAACCCAAACCGCGACCTAACTTTTGTTGCCAAAACCTACCTAAGTTGTTTGGTTGCCTAAACATAGTCAAGTCGGTCTTTCCCGAAACTTAACTAAGTCGTTTTGTTGCCTGAACATAACCAAATCAGTCTTTTCCAAAACCTAACTATGTAGTTTTATTGTCAAAACCTACCAAAGTAGTTTGGTTGCCTAACCTTAACAAAGTCGGTCTTTTCCTAAACCTAACTAAGTAATTGTGTTGCCTAAACCTAACCAAGTCAATCTTTTCTTAAACCTAAGTAGTTGTGTTACCTAAACCTAACAGAGTCTGTCCATTCCTAAATCTAACTAAGTAATTTTGTTTCCTAAACTTAACAAAGTCGATCTTTTCCTAAACCTAAGTAGTTTTATTTTGAAAAGACTGGAGCGGAAATGTGTTGCTGGACATTCATAGGTAAACGCACAAAAAATGAGGAATAACTTTATGTAAGAAATCATACGAACCGTTCTATGAGGATACGTTGAACGATTACAACTACCTACTGCAGTGGTTCCTCAAGATAAGTCTGAGAGGTCTAAAGATGATTATGAGATAGAAAAGAAGTAAAAGAATATATGTCAGCTACACAAACTAAGTTTATAGTTTTTCCTAATATTTCCTTATTTATTGCAAAATACTGATTCTACTGATGTCATTGGTTGAAAAGCAAACCTGTGACACGGACCCTCGGGTAAAATTCACTTCAAAGGGTGACGAGCAAAGAAGGAACAACTGTCTTAGGGATTCAATAAAGTCGACTTCATCAATATTATAAATCCTTCAGGGAAGAAGCTCATATTTTTTCCATTTATGTTTAATGTGTTTTTCATTTGCTCAGATCTTTCCCCAATTGTGTTGTATCACAAAATCAACTTCAGGAATGTGGATTTGGTTGAAGTCAGAGAGGAATAAAAGTAGGATCAAAAAATGTTCGAGGCATCAGCTTGTTTGTTTGCGTCTCTGAATCCAAACAGGACTCGGAGGAATGGGGATAGGTGTGATAAGAGCATCCTGTTGTGGTTGTGTGCCTGCGCCAAAATGCCTCTGAGGGATCGAGATCACTGTTTGTTCCTCCATTTATCCATGTAGACTGACTCCTACTTGCTTTACCGCTTCAATTTAGCTCTGCTCCTTGCTCGTTCTTGTCTGAAAAGTTAGGGACGTTTTCTCTCAAGGGCGAGGGAATTGAATTTTATGATTGCGCTATCTGCTTTGGAATCTTTACAGAGGGACACGTTGCAACGCATTAGATGGGACACATCCTTTATTCTTCACGCTGTCATTTCCTTGCTGTGAAGCTTGCTTTTTGTTGACAAGCAATAAATCACATCTGTGATGCACAGTGACCAGGTCATTCTACTCCGAGCTGAAGGGAATGAAACAACTGCGGAGGGAAAAGTTCACATCCAATTTCAGCATCTGCATCAACACAGTGATATCCTTCATGATGTCAATAATAGTTTAGTTTTAGTTATTGTTGTTGATGCATAGAAGTAGGGTTGCAGTTTCTTTGAAATCATCAATGTGGACAGCAGAACCTATCACAGTAACACAATATAATCGTATCACCATGGAAACTGCCCACCCAAGAAGAATGAAATCATCCGTCATTTCAGCGTGGCCCAAAACGACACGTGCACGTCCAAGTGATAAAGCCCCCTAGTGGTCGTAGCAATTATGACAGGAGCAAAGACGGAAGTCAGATGACGTTATTATAAAGCCATAAAGTCCATGTAGGGAGAAGGTCGTGATGGATGGATCGGTCAAAACACGGGAGATCCATATTCTTTTCCTGTTGCTTTTTTTTTTAAAAAAGCATGACCAAGTGTTTGTTATTGTCACCATCATACTGTGAATCACAGCTGAACTGACAATGGTGCTCTGAGTCACCGGGTGAGGAGAGCTGCACTGCTAAAAGCTGCTCATTTGGTCAGTGAAATTGGGGCTTCAGTACAGTCAGTTCACTTTGAAAATGAGTTGGCAAAGATTAATTCGTACATGTACAGAACACCTCTAATTTGTAGCAGTTTCGGAAAGGCACAGACTTAATGATGTCGTCCTGTGGATCACAGCGCTTTTAGAGGGGGCGTGGACAAACAGCGGATTTTGTTGTTTAAAGGGTACATATCATGAAAAACTGGGTATCTGGAGTGCCTACCAACCCACAAACTGTGAAATAAGACAACTCAGTCAGTTTTTTTGTGTGATGCCGAGATCAGAAAACATGTGATTCAACCAGCCATTCAGATGTGGCTCCCCTTCCTATGTCACATGCAGGCTCATTAGAATATACTGCCAACGGCTTGAGAATTACCTTTGCACCATATTTTTTTCGCAAGCCAATCAGAGCAGACTGGGCTTTTTCAGGAAAGGTTCTCTTGTATGAGAAAAATAATGTGTTTTTTTTTTTGTCAGTATGAACCTGAAAATGAGCATAATATGTCCCCTTTAAAAAGGAGGATTTGTACTTGCACCATGATACAATACTATTTAAAGTCAGTCTGTCTACCTCGCCCTATCTAGGAAAAATGCCTGTTGACAGATGCAACACTCTTTGAACAGGCAAAAGCTCTGGCTTCCCCTTGTAGATCCAGGTTGAGTCTGTCCAAATGAACCTGCACGCCAAATCTAAAATGAATTTGGATTTGCACTCATCCGTAATCTCTCAAAGCATGCTGCCTTTCCCCCCCAACACAGTAACGCCACACCTACAGTACCGTTAGCTAACTAACTGACACGTATTATGTAAACAGCATTTCTTGTGGATATATCTGCTGAGGTGAGAGTTACATTTTGCAGTCAGTTCGACTCTGATGTCGAAAAGAGTTGAGATCTTCCAGCGTGGCTGGCTGGGGGCCTTGGTTAGATCGGCTAGAGCACAGCTGGTGTGTGGAGGACCTGATGTAGCTTTAAGTCTCATGCAAACATTCCATTAGAATAGCATAACAGCGCTACCAAGAATAAGTGTTATTATAGCCCCAAGGTGTACCGAACTGCATAAAATACTGTCTCTCTTTGTGTTGTTTAGTTTTGTTGGTTTGTGTGTGTGTGCTCTAGCTTGCTCTTTTGCTTTCAGGCAGTCACAGTGTGTGCATGAGTGCGTGCATGTGTGTGTGTGTGTGTGCAGCTGCCTGTTTGCCCTTTCTCTATCAGTAGATATGTGCATCTGAAGGTTTCAGACTGTCTAAAGCGACACCTTTCATAACTCCATAAAGAGAACACGGCGTATGTAAAAAGACAGCACAGAGTGCTCCCGCTCAAAGCAGCTGGCTGAATTCACAATAATGGCCTCGAGCTTTACAGGGCAGACACTTTTGATTTCTCTGTGTCTCTCCGTCTATCCGTCTGTCTGTCTCGCTTTGGATCTGACAGCTAAATTTAAAGGAGTCAGCTGTTTCGATTCAGACGTCGGGGGATTCGGTTGGCATACCTGCCTCTCTCTCTCTCTCATCTCTCTCTCTGTGTGTGTGTGAGTGATGGCAGTTAGCTGGCTGTGCATGTGGCAGACTGACACCTCTGATTGGTCAATCCCAACCTGTCACTCATTTCCACCGTCATGGACACCGCAGCCCAAGAGGCAATTGTCGCGGCAGTGACAGAGCCTCGGGCTATTATTGCCGAGGTGACACAGAGCTTTACCTCTTAGTGAGAGTAGAGACATCTCAACTCAACGGCTTTAACGCACTCAAATTTCAATTTTGCACGGTTAAACGGCTGCTTACTGCTTAGTAGTACTGACTGAAGTCTCTGTGTTAGAATGGCAATTTCTGGTTTCATTAGTGTGCTGGCATTGTGTAGCCTCATTGGCTTTCCTACCTTCACCTGCAACTTTCTCCAAGTGTCTTGTCCAAAATCAGTGTGATGTGCCCGTATTTTAGCCTCACTTTGTTTCAGTAGGAAAGTGTGGCTGAAGTTGTTATTGAGGTGGTACTGAGGCAGAAAAGTGTTTCTTCTGTTAGTGTGTAAAATGAAGCCACCTGCTCCAAAGAAATAGGGGGCAGAATTTCACCTCTACTACTGGGTTCATACAATCTAAATCTACAGTCATCAGTTAATTAAAAAAAAGAAAAGCCAACTACTAACTAACAGCGGGGCAAGAATATGCAAAATTCAACCAAACTATCTTATAATCTTCATGTGTGGCGTCGGCCTATAGTTCCTCTAACCGTGTACGTGTAGGCAATCCAGGCACTTCAAAATATTAATAAAAATGGCAATTAAGGAAGGAAATATATTAAAAAGCCTTTATTATAGTGGCTAAATGGCTAAAAACAACATGTTTCGATCACCGTGGGTCTTCGTCAGGGCTTAAAACCACACGCCACACACTCTACTCCTGGAGACGCAACCTCCCTGGCAGCTGGGAGGACGAGACGATGGTGAAGGTCGTTTTCTCATTTCTGCCCCTTTAGATTTAATCCAATAAATAAACTATCAAAACACACACACAGACCCTGGATGCATTATTGACAAGCCCTTGGGGCGGCTCTACTTCTTCGTCCTCTCATGTTGGACTGAGGGGCAGACTGGACGCTACTAGTGACTCACTGTCACCTCTCGAGAGGACGGGCCAGGGCTAGCTGGTTAGCATGCTCATTTCAGTAGATATCTCTGTAACACAACTCTTTGTAGACACTGTAACCTCTTCGACATGCAGATGATAATGTTAGTTAATTCATTTGAACGTTTTAAACTAAAATTCTGGTCAGATCGTACGCATTGCACCTTTAAGAACAATGGGCAACGTAGAACGAGTTGAGGATTTGACCCCTGCCTGACACAAAGAGTGGTTATCAAATTGGTGAGATATGTCACCAATGGAAGAGCAGAGGGAAATAATTCCACTTGGAAAGTGAAAGATGATGACTATTGATGCCTTCGGTTTTGAGTGTCAACCTGTATTACTTACAGTGCGACACGGTGCTAGACGCCATGCCCCGTTAGCCAAAGTGTTTGACCTGCTGCGGCGCCCCTGGCCGAGGCGATTAAGCCCTAATCGGGCCCCGCTCCAAGGGAGTTCAAAACCGCTGGATCCCTAAAGTGACATCAGAATAACAGAAATCTAAAACTTCTCAGATAATTTCGTTTGCTTTTGTTTTGTCCTTGAGGCGGTCGGCCGGTGCCAGATCTTTCTCTTGAACTTAAAAAAGAATTGAAACAAAGTGTGGAAAAAAAAAAAAAAAAGTTCCGGGCATACAAGGCCACAGCTTGAAAAAATTCAATTCCCAGTTTCACTAAGAAGATTACTTTTTAAAACGAAGGAATCGCTCATGAGCGGCGCTGTGCTGTTTCTCAACTTTCCTGGCAATCTTCAACCGCGCTGTCGAGACAAATAATAATGAAATATGGTAAGAATGAAGTAGCATGAAAGGAATGCCTGGCCTCTCATAAGCTTCTGGATTCAATGCTACTAGTTTGTACAGAAGGTCTGGGGCAAGTTAAGCACACTGAGGAGGAGGAGGACCAAATCACATGGCAATATAAAATAAGAATATGGACGTGGGTTTTTTTGTGCGTTCCATCTACATTAGAATGTTAAACAGCCATTACCGTGAATATTGAACGGTATAGATAAAGAGAAAAGGCAGAAAATGAATGGAATTAATTGAAAATGGCAGGGATTGAGAGGGGGGGAAAGGAAAGAGAGACAAGTGGGAAGGGAGCACTGGGCAGTGAAAGAATTTGCTCTCCTGCTAAGAGATAATAGCTGTCTCTCAAAACAATTTCAGATTCCCATGCTTGCTGCATTTTTTGACGCAATATTGAACAATGATCCCCAATTTATGGTAATTCATGGAGCAGTTTTTGGGGGAATGAAAAACTTTCCATATCATAGCTGCATTACGGCGTCAAAACTCTGATTTTGAAACACACACACATTCTAAGCGTTGAGTGAATTTATGAGCCGATGAAACCTATTTGGTCATCTCTCTATTTGGTAACCCCTTTTCCATCAGGCGTTATGCGTGAGGAAGGAAGCGGTTGAAAAGTCCAAACAAGAAGTGCTCGAGGTGAGATTGTGTTTAGAGGTGCGAAACCGCTTGGGAGTCCTCCTTTATTTCCTGTGAAACATGAGCGGTTATTCCCGAGCTTTGAGTTAGATTTGTGATGTCAGGTGGCTAAGTGAGCATGTGCGTATGAGATGTGGAAAGCGGGGGGGAGATCTAAGTGTCCAGGTATAATGGCCGTCTTCCTGTGTTTGACCTCCAGAGCTGCGGAGGTCGATGCAAACCTTTCAACAGCTCCTTCTATTCATACCTCTGTCTGCAGTCCTCTTAAAGGGTAGTTCCGGTTTTGTTACAGCTTGGATCTTGTAGATTTGGCCGTCATTTATAATGGTTAGAACATTTTTAAAGCTGGTATATGCAGATTGCCGCAAATATGATAAAAAAAAAATAATGTGCTTCTGTTTTTGGTGTCCTCCGGTGCCCTTCGGTGCTCCTAATGGCATCTGCAAGATTTCATAGACCGGAGGGAAACAGCCAATAAGAGCCCAGCTGGTGCCTGTCGTTTTCTGAGCAGCTTTCAATCACTTGCAAACTCCGATCAAACGCTTACTGTAATGCCTATTTCTCAGATAAAATTGTTTTCAGAAGCATCTTGTAGTGCACTGCTTAGCTGCAAAATGAGAAAGTTTGCTCCGGCTGGTGGGCGGTGCTTGGTATTTCCTCAACTGATCTCAACATGGCTGCCGTGACACAGTTTTTGAAAACATTTTACGTAAGAAATAGGCATTACAGTAACAGAATATTAATTAATATTTGATCAGCGCTGCCTAGTTTGATCGGAGTTTGCAAGTGATTGACAGCTGCCTCCGTTGAATGAACAGCCAATAGGAACGCTCTCTCTCTGAAATTACCTGTGATTGGCCAAAGTCTCCCGTCACTGGCTAAATGTTTTAAAGCCTGAAAACAGAGCCATGAGGAGGTGCAAAAGTCTAGTTTTCTCTCAGAACACTTGAATTACAATATGCTGAAAGGTTATTATGGAACTTTTGCCCAATGATGCCAAAAAATATTCTGCCTACTGCCGCTTTAACAGACCATTTATCTGTTTAAACTAACCTCAGTTTCCTATTTTTGTGGCTCTCTTCACCTTTGTCTCTCTGTCTCTCTCACTTATCAACTCCTGATGCTCTCATAAGGTATTCATCCTCCTTTCATTCATTCATCTCTCACACACGGCTGTTTCCAATTGGCCCGGAGACATTCCTGGAATGCCAGGGCATCATTGTTTTGTGCAGTGTGAGTGTGTATATGTGCGTGCGCGTGTCTGTGTGTGTGTGTGTGAGCACCCGCTGCCCCAGTGCTCACTCCCTCGCATTGAAGACCAGTAGCGAGAGAGAGAGAGAGAGAGAGACAAAGATAGGTGCAGATGAAAAAGTAGAAAAGGAGCAAAGTAGAGAAAAGAGTCATTGGGGTGCATGTGTTTCAGCTCTTATGCCTTGAGTCAGTAAATGAATCTCAGAGATTGTGTAAACAAGACTGGAAGTTCTGTATAATCAAATAGCATTGCAATAAAAGGTACACCCACTCACAAATACACGCAGAGCGCACACAATTTGTTCTGTCTCGGAGACAAATGTCTCCAAAGATGCCAAATATGCCCTGTTTTCTTTTTAGGCACATATACAAAATGATGTACAATGAAAAGCTAAGCTACTACAAAGTAAAGTCTATGCTAATGGGTTAAAGGCACTCTTCAGATATCATAAATTGGCACTCAGACGTACTTTTAATGAGACATACAAGTGCACATGCTGTGCAGACAAATGCATGCACTTTCAATTCAATTACATATATATATAAAATTGCATATTCACATTACGGTACACACACTAATCACACACACTCACATGTGCGTTCATGCTTCGGGATAGCGTCGGAGCGCCGGATAAAAATATTACACCACAATTACATTAGCGTTAACCACGACAGCTGGTCTGGACATAAAGGCACCACAGCGTCTCCGTCTCTGTCTCTCTTTGACTTTGTCCTACAGTTTTATTTACATTCCTCTCCCTCCCATGACACATGACTAAGCTAATCTAAAACGCAGCGAGCCCGGCGTTGGCAGGGCTGAGTCAAACAGAGACCAAAGCCATCTGCCTAAACGAGTTATGCCATTCGGAGCGGCACCGACTCCAAGAGGAGCCAGATCCTCCCAGAAGAATTTCTAATATGAAAAATGTGATTTTTGTTTTTTTTTTTTAAAACCAAATAAGATGTGCATGATGGATAGACAGACTACGTGATAGATGGATGGACTTGTTAGCTATATTGTCAGTCCCTGGTTGCGTTATTCTCACACTTAACTGTGTTCAGCAGAGATTGTGGTTTTGTCAAATTGATTCCGTAAAAGTAAAAAGTGAATGAAAGCATGAATAGATTGTCAGACCCGAGAAGGTTTGGAATTTTGTGTGTTTTTATTGAGGCCAGAGACAGTTTGAACATCATAAGCCGACAATTTTGTATTTAAAAAAAAAAAAAAAAAAAAAAAAAAAAGTGAATGAATGGAGAAATTGGAAGAAAAGGCATTCATCCTTGTTGTCATAGCGAGAGAATCCACTACAAACACACACGAGCAGAGAAAGACGTGAATGTGCGCGCACACACGGGGATGCATAAGGACAAACACACACAAAGCAACAGGGAGGCTACTAACACAACCCAAATAGCAATTACTACAACGTCTGCAGCCTAGCAACCAGGGCCACTGGATGTCATTGTCCCTCATCACGTTTCTGTGGGTGTGTGTGTATGTGTGTGTGAGTGTGTGTGTGCGCGCCCTCCTGTGACAAAGATCCTCTTTTTTTGCGAGACCCGGAATTTTTGTGTGACAGGTTTAGAATAGTGGGAGAGAAGAAGAGAAAGTGTGGCTTATAGGGGGGAGTATGAGAGAGAGAGAAAGAACTGCAATATTAATTTATTTGGAGCAAAGCACAATGCTCCAGGACTAACTACGTCAAGACTTTGATCATGTAACGGAGTTAAAACTGAGATCACATATTGTTCTATGGCTCTAGTACATGTTGCTCCATGTTCTTATCATGTAGCATCTCTTTGTGTATGTCAAATATATGTCAAAAAAGCATTTATCTTCTTGTAAAATATAAAATATGTGCACATAAATGTATCCAATCAGACGTAAACAAACATAAATATGCACCCACCTTCTGATCTAACATGTTGGTGGAGGCTAACAGTCGTTTAAAACTACATATCACTGCGATTCTCCATGGAATTGATGTTCACTAAGGCCCCAATCCCACTGCTACAGGCGCTGCCGCTTCAAAAACGCCATCGCAAAACAGCGTGGAGCACCTGTGGATCAACCGAGCGATCTATTAACGTTAAAGAAAGAAAATGGATTCAAGCAGACGTTGCTGTGCTATTGAATTTGTATAGTTTGTCATAATTAAATACCGCTAATATCAACCTTTCGTTGGTATTTGCCATCGTCCCACTGTTCTTCCGGCATCACAACAGGAGTAAGAGTAGTAAAGCTTGCTTGATTTGAATGACTGCCTGGGCAGTGACGAGCGGTGCGACTATATGCGCCTTGCAGGGTTTATTTTAACTTCATTGCGTGTTTAAAAACCGCAAGAGAGGAGCACCGTACCATATGGCAACGCTTTTCTAGCCACGTTTCTGATGTGTGATCGGGGCGTAAATCAATTAAATCCTTGAGCATTTGCTTCACTCAGACATACGTTATGTTTACAAAACTAGAGATGCGCGAAAAATGCCATTTCACTGTGACGTAAAGAGTGAAAGAACAATGTATAGCATGACATATTGAAAGAAAAGTTTCTGACTAGAAATTTGACTGCACTTCTGGAAACGTCTGCTTTAAAGTCAGGTGCCAAACCAGGGCTTGGATGGATTTCTCTGCTTTTTGGTTTTCCATCATGGTCTTATGAAGAAAAGATGTTTTTTTCTTTTTGGTCTCATTATGATTCATGAGGCACAGTCTACAGTAAGTTGAGTCTCTGACCTATTACCATTTAAAAGTAACCTTACTAACCACTTGGTGCACATGTGCACACAGGCAGGTGTGTTTCATGAGGCTAACAAAGAGCATCCTCTAAATCACATTCAGTGTTTAGCAATTCAAACCAGATGATGAAAGCGCACTAATTCAAATAACATTTATTCATGAGCGGTGTCCCGTCTCTGCCATGGATTCAAGGTGTGGTGGTTCACCGATGAATATCATTTTAATTAGAACTATTGTTTTATGTACTTTCATATTCATACTGTCTTTGTTCTCTGTTTTGTCTACAGGTACATTATCTCTTGTTCTGTATTCTCTTTCCTGGTTCAACCTCTATTTTCATCAGATGCAATGAAAGCTTTTGATGTTTTATTTGTCACTGATGCGATAGAGCGGCAGCTTTTTTGGGTGTGTGCATACGTTCATGTTGTGTGTCTGAGAGTTTTTCAAGGTTATATTAGTAAAGTCTGATGAAAGAATGCTGTCTTTTCCATTTTTCATGTATGTACGTCCCTCTTTTTTTCTCTTCTCTTCTCTTATCTCAGTTCCTCTCCTCCTCTTATACCATCCTGCCCTCATTTCCCTTCTTTCTTCCCTCTGGCACCACCAAGCCACTTAAGTTACACTTGATCTTGTAGTCCAACCGCGTTGAAGCAAATAAATAAATAAAGAAAAGAAAGCGTCATCTCTCAGCCGATTAGACTGTTATCAAGCCATTAAATGGGCGTTATCAGTGGTTATAAGTCCCATAGATGTGGGTCAGAAGTAGGGCTGTCAACGAATATTCTAAATTCAAATATATATTTGAATAGTAAATAAAAACAGATATTCGAATATGAAAATTTGTAAAGAAAAAGCAGTAAGGACACAGTGTCCATGGACATAATGCACAAAAATCGATATTTGAATAGTTCGAACCTATGTGTTGTTTTTAGAATGAATATTTGAACGTCATTTTTGGCCAATTCTGACAGCCCTAGTCAGAAGGGGCCTGCAACACCCACTAGTAGGTTTTATC
Source organism: Sebastiscus tertius (assembly GCA_916701665.1). Classification (NCBI taxonomy): domain Eukaryota; kingdom Metazoa; phylum Chordata; class Actinopteri; order Perciformes; family Sebastidae; genus Sebastiscus; species Sebastiscus tertius. The sequence continues at coordinate 51,286 of CAKAOH010040442.1, forward strand.
ATCTATACACATGGGCGATCACCAAAAGAAGGACTATAAGAAGACGACAGCGACCGTAGTTATTATGACGGGAGCAGAAGCGGAAGTCAGGTGCTGTAGTATAGACAGCGTGAAACTCCATATGGTGTGGCGGTTGGGGGCGATGGATGGGGCACAAAACACGGTGCATCCTGTGTGTAGTAGTCTTTGTGTTTAGTTTCACTTTCACTTTTGAAACGTAGTTATTTTTAGCCAGAAAACAATGTTTTTTCCCTAAACTTAACCAAGTGGTTTTGTTGCCTAAACCTAAAGAAGTTCAAAACATAACCATTCAAGCAGTTTTACAATGTGTTGCTTTTAGGTTTCACTTTCACTTTACAACATAGTAGGTGTAGTAGGCCCCTACTGACCCACATCTATATCTCGCTTATAAAGAGCTATAATGCACCTTTAACGGCCTAATAACAGTGGATCGGGTGCATATCTAGACAGTCTAAAGGTTTAAGGTTAAAACTGACCATATACTCACTTATGTATTTATTTATTTGTTAACTTAAATCAAATTTGCAAGCTGCTTTCATTGGGCAAAGTTTTAGTAACTTGTATCAGCATCAGCCCAGCTTTTGATTTGTCCTTGCTTCTTTCTCTCTGGTATGCTTGGCTTTTAAACCATGATGAACAGCTGGCATTTAGACATCAACATCTGTCTCATTGTACACATAAACCCTTGTGTTATTACGGGGGGGTCATTTGGTATTGATTGTTCAGATCACGTTCTCCCTCCTAACAAAGCACACAGCTCAGTCCCCTCGGAGGAGCCCTACAGCATGAACTGCCCTTCTAGGTGTCTCAGCAGCAGTTTGATTGACGCCACTCACGTCTGGCAAAATGAACTAAATTAAAGGAGTAAACACTCCAGAGTGCAAATAAACCACTCTAAACATGGCTGGCGTGAACACACACTTATGCTCATCCTCTTCACGCCTGTATTCCTTCACCATTTTTCCCTCTGTTTTTTGTTTTCTAACCTTTCCTCTGCTGCTTTTTTCTCTTTAAAACTGTGATTTTATCGTCGGAAATTGGAACTTCTCCAAGTTCTTTATAAGCTGGTTTGATTGATTATGGCTAATTCTACAAAGCCGATAGGAATACCGGCAGCTCTCGTTGTTTGTTTGTGTTTGTGGGGGTATGTTTGTGTTTGACATTGTGTGTATTTATGACTTTGACTGTAGCTCTCAGATGAGGAGCCAATTGATTAAGATGGCCCCAATTAGTCTCAATGATTAATTGAGTGTGATTGGACGTCGTCCCCGGCACCTCATCATTGACATTATTGACAGGCTAATTAGTTGCCGTGGCGACCGCTTAAACACAGCTGATTGTGCGCTGACTCTGAAATGACCCCTTAGCAGCCAATCAAGCCTATACCTCTTGCTTGTGGGCGCGTGTGTCTGGGTTTGGCCAAACACACCTTGAAGGGATGTTGCAAAAGATGTTTCGATATCGCAATTACAAACTAATTAGACAGGATGCTGCTACAATATGTGGAAATGTTTTTTTATGGTTTTATTGAGTGATCATAAATACAAAAGTAGGATTACTCATAATTATGTTTTTCATCAAGAAAAACATTATTGATTATTTCAGCATCCGAGAGTAAGCTGACAGATAAAACAATAAGGAACCGCACCACACTTCCTAAGTGGTGAAACCACAAAACATTACAGGATGTCGCTGAAACTGGCTGCAAATGAATCACCTAAATAATCATTAGTGAAGAGAGAAATACTTGAGCATTAGTGGATAAATCAGGCATCTGCTTTCTGTAACTGTGCCTTTCCACTCTGTTTTCCTCCACTAGTTTTCTGAGAAACTTTGCCTCTTCGTCAGTGTGTCAGTGTGCTGACTTGACTATGACTTTGTCCCAAACTGCATGTGATTATCATAAAGTTGGCATGTCTGTAAAGGGGAGACTCGTGGGTACCCATAGAACCCATTTTCATTCACATATCTTAAAGTCAGAGGTCAAGGGACCCTTTTGAAAATGGCCATGCCAGTTTTCCCTTGCCAAAATTAAGCGTAAGTTTGGAGCGTTATTTAGCCTCCTTTACCAATGGATTCCTCAGGTTTTTTAGTTTCATATGATAACAGTACCTTCACTCTAGCTTTAAAACTGAGCCCGCTACACCCTCAACATCGCAAGTTGCATTAATGCGTTAAAGAAATTAGTGACGTTAAAACAAATTTGCGTTAACACATTATAATACGTTAACTTTGACATGCATAATTTATTTATAAATATGGTTTAGTATGTTCCTATAGTATTCAGAAAGCTACAATGCACTCCGAATAGATGCTGTAAATATAGGGAAATAAAATCCACATGGTACGATGTACAGTTCTTATCCTTTATCTTATCAGTTTATTTTCCAATTTGGGGCCAATAACTTATACACAGTTTGTGTACTTGTACTTTACTTTGTGCAAAAGTTTTATATATCACTTAATCTCGATCCAGATCAACATTCAGGACATTGCTGAAAAAACATTCAGAATACAATTTCAAACACTCCTTTATCAGATTAACTCAGTTTTCAGGGTCACATATCTAGAAATCTCCATTGTCCCTACTGGAAATAGCTGAAAAAGTTATTTGAAATATTCCATTTCTCTCCATGCTGTTTAAAGTAGGTGACGACCCCTTTTTTTAACATTGTTCTGTATAATTATTACCTTTTTTTTTTTCTGGACACACCCTGAAAGCCCTGTTCTCCAAAAACATTGGGAGCTATCGTTTTTCCCACAGGGGAGAGAGATCCTGCTCGACTGGGCAGCTCACGCAGTTTTTCCCATGTCCACACTCAATGGGTTAGTGGCTCTTAAAGACAGGATGAACCATCCCACCCATTCAACTCTGGTGTACATTACTGACTATAAATGAGGAATTAAATTGTGTGAATGTAGCTGTTATCGGCCGACCTATCTTATCAGGAGTGTGTATTACTGACTGGCTGATATCCGATATTTAATAAAGAAAGTCCAAGGCCAGCCCCGTGTATTGTCAGAGTGATATACTGCAGCAATCCCAACCAATGAAACACAATGTTTGGAATGACAAAGAACAGAAAACACATCAGAGGTGGAAAATGATTTATAAATAAAAAATAGCATATAGAACTGTGTTTTTGCGATGCCCCACTGTACACCCACTGTACGCTCCATGCAGTAGAGATAACAAGGGTGAAAGGGTAAGAAGCTGAGGGGAGAAAGGGGGAGTGGTAGACGAGTGCGCGGTTGACTAGCCGTGAAGAAAAGACCCTAATCTTGGAGGAGGCCAGAGTTGGCGTAACATCACTTCTTCTGGCCAACCTCTTGTATTCTTCTTTTGCTCTACCACTCCAATATCCTTCCTTTCTCCACTCAGCGTCTCCCCTCCCTCCTTCCCTCGTTCACTCCCAGCTTCTTTGCTTTTTTTTCCTCCTTCCTCTGTCTCTCCAATTTCTCCTGATCTGTTCTCCATCACCTTCTGCTTTATACATTTTCTGAAATCATTGAAATTAGATTGAATTGTTCCATAGGTAGCGTGTCCTGGGTCACACATATTCCACTACTGGGTGTTCAGTTCACTTTTTCTTTTACAGCCAACGTTAGGGCTGTCAAAGATAACGCTTTAACACAAATTTGTTTTAACGCCACTAATTCCTTTAAAGCATTAACACAACTTATGATTTTTAGGTTGTATTGGGCTAGTTTTAAAGCTTAGTGAAGACACTGGCATCATATGAAACTAGGAAACCTAAGGACTCCATTGGTACCAACCATGTTAAACTAGCTTTTTGGGAAGGAGGCTAAATAACGCTCCAAATTTAGGCTACATTTTGGCAAGGAAAAACTAGCATGGTCATTTCAAAGGGGTCCCTTGACCTCTTATCTCAAGATATGTGAATGAAAATTGGTTCTGTGGGTACCCATGAGTCTCTCCTTTACAGACATGTCAACTTTATGATAATCACATTCTGGGGCAGGTCATAGTCAAGTCAGCACACTGACAGCTGTTGTTGCCTGTTGGGCTTGAGTTTATCATGTTACGATATGAGCATGTTTTTCATGCTAAATGCAGTACCTGTGAGGGTTTCTAGACAATATTTGTCATTGTTCTGCGTTGTTAATTGATTTTCAATAATAAATATATGCATACATTTGTATAAAGAAAGCATATTTGTCCACTTCCATGTTGATAAGAGTATGAAATACTTGACAAATCTCTCTTTTAAGGTACATTATGAACAGATAAAAAATGTCGGATTAATTTGCGATTAATCACGATTAACTATGGACAATCGTGCGATTAATCACAATTAAATATTTTAATCGTTGTAACAGCCCTAGTTACAACGCGCAACACTGCTGCAATCATTAAATCACAATATGAGGAAAGTCTGATACATTGAATTGAATCTGACCTCGAACCTGACCTGACATTTTGGTAACAAGATCCTCTATTGACTCAAATTGACTCAATATATCAGATTCAACACTTTCAGATTTGCTTGAGGTTTATAGAAAATATGAGTGATACCTAAAAGGAGTTTCAGTCTGCACGTACATAAGCGACCTTAATTACTCCCTCTCTCTGGATCTAACTTTAATGTATTTGTTATAATAAGATAAAAGAAGAATTAAAGAAAAACACCAGCAGTCACGACTAAACAAATTAAAAGCACATCTAATAAAAACGTAACCAGAGACGCCACTTCATTTAATGTGAGTAGCAGTGACGTTTGTAATGAAATATTTGATCAAGAATGAATTATTCAATAAGGAAATGTGTAATTAGGCGGAGCTGCTTTGCATATGATTAATGTGATCTATGTTACTCTGATACCTTTCTGGTACGTCTCTCTTCTTAATTACATACTGTACTGTACATATTAGTTACCTGTCTTGCCCTCTCTCTTGTTTTCTGTAGTTCCACCTCGGGAGCCCACAGTCACCTGTCGATCCAACACCTACCCTAAAGGCTTCTACTGCAGCTGGCACCAGCAGTACCCGACGTACATCCCCACGACCTTTGAAGTGGACGTACAGTAAGTGCATTTGTTTTGTGTTCTGGGTGCAACTTGTGGATTTGCATGTTTAAGTCATCTCTACAGTGTATAGCCTAGCCTACATTAAGTGACTTGAATTGAAGGATAGTTTCAATTTTATTACAATGCATGTCTTATTTTTGTCATTTTGGAAATCGTTTTCAGTTACGGTATCGTTGTACTCACCAGAGTAATCGCTGTGATCCAGGAACACAACAACATTGCAATAACAAAGTCTGACGGGACAAGAGGCCTATATCCTATAGTTACAAATAGCAAGGGTGGCCAAAACTGCGACAATAAAACAACAGTTTTAATATACCGAAATTATTAGATTGCAACCAACTGAAGCTGAGTGCCATGCGTGTAAGAGAACTACGGTGGCCGACGCAAAAAACGTGAATGGCTCTCTCTAGAGCCGTTCTGGGCTACTGTAGAAACATGGCGGCCTGCTCGGTGAAGATGACCCGCTCCGTAGGTAGATATGAACGGCTCATTCTAAGGTAACGAAACCACAACAGTTCTTATTTCCAGGTGATTATACACTAAAGAAAACTTAATAATATTATATTCCAATTTATGTCAATAGATCCCCCTAAATGCCACACGCCGTTCCTTTAAACTGTATTTCTGATATTTTTTAAGGAGAATACATTTTAAAACCTTTTTGTGACAAATAATTAAGTCATTCAATTTAAAACCACTCTGAAAAAAAAACACTACATTTAGAGAATTTAGTGGCAAAACTTTAAAATGAAACACCAAAATGGCCCGTTAAAAAGATAATTTTGAGATTATAAGAAGGGGTTTATAGGAAAAATATTATCATTTTGGTTTCACTCTGTAGTTAATCACCTGTCTCCACCTGTCCTTGGGCATCCAGGCATGTTTCAACAGTAGGTAGACCTCAGATACCGTGTGGATGGAGACCCGGCGAGTCTGTCTCCGTCAGGGTCTCTTTGATATCCCCAGATCACAGAGTCCCACGGCTCAGACCGCAGCAGGTGGACTCTGCCTTCATCAATGTTGTAACGCCGATATTATTCAGTTTGAATAATCATGAGCAATGGGACACAGAGAGGTATAGATGAAAAGGACAACAGAGAGATTGACAGAAAGAGTAGTCAGTGTTTTTGGTGTCCAGGACAGCCATTCAACAAGTGGTGCATCGAGTGATGCCTGTTATTTTCTAGCCTGCCATCAGCACCACATTGTTCTGAACAGCTTTTTTTTGTCAATTGTCCACAAAAAAACATCTGAGAGGTTTGTAATTGTCCTTTGGGAAAAAAATTGCAGAGGCATATTTAGGCCTCAAAAAAAATAAAATGTACAAAAAGTAAAGCTGAGGAGGTATAGTCAGCAGTTTTTAGTGTTAGAATTAAAATTATGTCCACAGCTTTGATGTATAAGGCCCAGACTCTGGGGGGGATGCTTAACCTCTTACCATTCTACCATTTGTTTTGGTGCAAAGTTTTAACCATTTTTACAATTCAAGAAGTGATTAAGATGATCAATAATCCTTCCAAAATACCACATTAAGACACATAGACCTTGGGGAACACCATAGAAAAAGCCATGCTGTGATTTTGTATCAAAAACTTCTGACATCTGGAGATTTCTGTAAGAATTGCATTTTTCAGCGATTTGATGTCAGTTCTGGGAACTGCTCAGAAACCCTCCTTTTTGTCACTCTACCTAAGAAAGCCACCCATCCCATGAATGCTTTAGGTCTCTAGTTTGTGGTTGTAAAGTTTCATGAGGCTGTGATTATCTGAGAGGTCACCACAGCTCATTTTATACAGTGAGGTCACGTTTAAAAAAATTGTCTCAAAAAGTGGGCATGTCTGTAAAGGGGAGACTCGTGGGTAGCCATAGAACCCATTTTCATTCACATATCTTGAGTTTAGAGGTCAAGTGACCCCTTTGGCCATGCCAGTTTTTCATAGCTTAAATTCATTCTTGGCGTTCTTCCCAACAAGCTAGCATGACATGGTTGGTTGCTTTCTAGTTTCATATATATATCAGTGTTAAGAGGTTAACCGACTTCCTATTCTCCTTCTACGTTGGAAGTAAACCACCCTCTGTCTTTCTAACACCTGTCCTTGTTTCCCTCTCTCCTCTCCAGACACAACCAGCGTTCACTGGAGGTGCAGAAAGATCCGGACCACAAGAACCGCTGCCGTGTGCGTTTTCCTGAGGTCTTCTCCAGCTTCCCCTACAAAGTCACCGTGACGTCAGTCAACGCCTTGGGGAAGTCCACGACCTCCATTATTTTCGAAGAGGCCAATATAGGTAAGATCGATATAATGTGTTATTACATCGTGTTAGACGTCGGTGACCAAATTGTTATACAAAATGATGCACGTACGCGGTGAAGCACTCGTGTTTTCTGAAGAGGTATTAAATGGAGTTTCTGAGCTCCAAAGGTTTAAAGGGAATACACTGACATTTTGAAAATTCTAGACATAGTTCCTCCTCAATTCATTCAGGCTGCAGAATATTAACGCTCTTTATTGAAGTTAACAAACGATTCCCTTTTTCTAGAGTTCAGGGACAAATCTAAGATCCCTTTTCCCACGCAGATTGACAAATAATTGGCAACAGAAATAAGGACTAAAACGCAGAGTGTTGAGGCATCTCTTTGAGGATGCCAACCCTTGAGCAATGTTAATGCATTTTGTTTGACCACAGATGACTGATTTCATTGACTTCTGGTTCCCTTTGGAGATTTGTTGCGCACACAGTTATGCTCGGTGCCAGAGAGACAAAGAAAATTGGAATTTCATCGGCCAAATAAATGTCACTCAGCTGAAAGGAGAGTGCACAGCTTTTTTCTTTTTTTTTTTTGCTTCAACCAACAGCATAGTCCATTAGCGAGAAACCCACTGACTGTGCACCCCTGTCATTACCAAAGGCACTGGATAATAAACACGCTACCTCTGAACCTTTTCTGCAGCAAACAGTATTTAATTGAGTCTTGGACGGGATGTGACAGTCACAAATCAAAGGTCTGGTTTCTCCCCTGAAAAGTGCCAGATAAGTCCAAACACCAGCTTGCCATGTAAGCACATTTTAGTCATATTTAATGTAAGAATTAACCAGAAAAAGTTAGTTCGTCCTTGGCTATTTTTTAAATTACAACCGTCATGGTCATGCGGTAAGTAGTTAAAAAAAAAAAAAAAAAATGCAATTTGGATTGTGAAATTTTTTGTTCACTTAGGCTGCAGAAGGCTACATAATAACAGCGACACTCTTAGAATTCATAAGCGACTCAGGCTGGAAAGCAGTGAAGAGGAGAAAATTCATTTTAAAGAAGGAATGAGAAGTGCTTTAATAGATAAGGGAAGTGCTGCCAGCAGTCCTCGGCTCTGTTGTATTGCTCAGAGCGCGATATGGGTGTGCATGACGCATAAACACACACAGACACCAGTGGGGCTGCGAGCGATTTTGTGTGTATGTGTGTGTGTGCGTGTGTGTCGGCCGAGAGGGTGAGGTATTGAAAAAGAGAGAGAGAGAGTGTGTGTGTGTGTACATAAGTAACCAAATGAGGCAGTGACATGCTCTGCCAAGCCCCGGACACAGGACTCATGAAAATGCTAATGCTAGCCGGATTAGCGTCCTTGGCTGAGGAAATATCCCTCAACTATTGGTGATAGCAAAACACCCCACTGCTCTTTTCTTTCCCTCCACTTCCTCTTTTATTCCTGCATGCCCTTCTTGTGACTTTGTACTTTTTCTTCTTCTTCCTCTGTTCCCTCCTTTTTTTTTCCTTCTTCCTCCCTCCCTATCATCAGCCAAATTCTGCTCAGATACCTGTGAAAATGCCATTTGTGTGACAAACCGTCGAGGGATTTCTTAAAGTTTGCTTTTAAGCCCTAAGAAAGACTGAAATGTCTTCTTCTTTTCTTCTTTGGGTTAAATTGCAGTTAGCAAACAATAAAACGGTGTATTACCACCACTACAGATAGCTTGATACCACTTTTTAATGTCCGATACCAATACCGCGACCTTGAGTATCTGCCGATACCTGACCAATCCGATGCCATCTTTTTCCCTCTCTTAAACAACTAAGTTTGATAAATTGAATAACTTTAGTTACTGTGCAGATTCAGGTTATTAATACAAAATATAATGCACTAATAAATGATGATATATTATTATAGATTAAACTACCCAGCAGTATATAAAGTCATTCAAATTACCTCCACATTTACCAGCTGCAACATTAAAGTGATGAACACCAATAATTAGAATACAATAATATATATCATTCTGCATAATGAGTACTTTTACTTTTGGTACTTTAAGTATATGTTGATGCTAATACTTATGTACTTTGACTTGAGTAGCCTAATATTTTGAATGCAGGACTTTTGCTTGTAGCTAGTATTTCACACTGTAGTAGCCTATAACTATTTTTCTAGAGATCCGAGTTTTCCTTCCATGTCTGTATGTTAATATTAGTTTATTGAAATATTAAAAGGGTTTTCTTTCACTCACATGTACACACTTTTCAGGTACAGTAAATGCAGTGTAGTGCGTGCACTGTTTACCTCTTCATCATCTACTGCTGCTGTCTGTCTGTCTGTCTTTCTCTTTCCAAAGTGCGTTCGCACACAGAGTTTTCACCTCTCGGAAAATGAGTCGGTCCAGTTCGATCCGGATTTTTTGTTTTTCTTCCGAGATCCGATCCAGTGATCATCATATGGGTAGACTTTATGAATTCTGGTCTTAACAGGCTAAAGCTTGTTTCCTTTGGCTGCAATGCTCTACACGATCATTTGCTTTTTGTTTTGGTATAACTGATAACACAATACAGCTGTTGTGATTGATCACAAAGAGAGTCGGAAGCGACAGAAACTTTTTTTCTTTCATCCACACTTGAACACAAGACCAGCATTTTGCAACAGCCTTAGATGTGTTTTTCATTACAGAAAATGCGAGTTGAAAAGCCAAAACGTTTTCGAATTTATCAAAATTAGTGTGGATGTGGTCTTGCCCTCTCCTTTTGCTGTGTTCCTCTTCTTTTTTTTTGCTTTTTTTTTTAGCAGTGTTTGCCTTCTCTCACCCCTCTTCTCTCTCTCCTCCCCTCATCTCGTCCGTGTTCCTGCATTGTTAAAAGTCTTTCTCACGCCATTCTAAAGTTGTAAGCCACATTCATTATCAGGGACAACGAGGCAGATCGTAAATAAATAAAACAATTTCATGCTTCCTGGTGCACTTCTGAATTCTGAGTGGGAGTAAGACGATTCTCAACTGTCCTTGTTCATCCAACCAAAGCTGGGATGAAATTAGATGAGATTGTGTGTGTGTGCGCGCGCGTGTTTGTGTGTGTGTGTGTGTGTGTGTGTGTGTGTGTGTGTGTGTGTGTGTGTGTGTGTGTGTGTGTGTGTGTGTGTGTGTGTGTGTGTGTGTGTGTGTGTGTGTGTCCTCACATATGCACGATGTGGGTACAGTTACAAAGAGAACCCTCAAGGAAGCTCCAGACTCATCAAATGATAACTTAAAGCTTTCCGGTGCCAAGATGATCAAATGTCGACTGATCTTGTCTAAGTGTAAAGACTTCAAAAGTTAAAGCCTTTTTACTTACACAGATTTTATTTTTTTTTTTTATCAACTCTGACATGAGCCCACCTGAGCATGATTAAGTACGACATTATTAATTCATTGTGATTAAAATGAATATACTGTAACCTAATTTCAAAGGGGGAATGTAGCTGCAGTAGCTTTTTCAATGGCACCATTAAATCATCTGTCACTTTCACCCTTTCAATTAATAGTTAAACAAAATAGAGTTTTTATATTCAGGTTTCATTTGTGGTTACCAGGAGTAGCCAGAAAATGTAGACTTCAGTCAGAAGAAGCTTGATGATAGCCAGTTCAAAATACTACTGATACTAATAATAACACCTATTTACAGAAGCTGTCTCATTTTTATTTCCTCTAAGATTACCAAATGAGTAGCCCAGACTCATGAGCGGATTGTCTCTTTGTAGTTGCTTTGTGTCTCTTTGTGGTCTTTCTGCATCCCTTTGTAGCTGTTTATTGTCTCTTTGTAGATGTTCTGTGTCTCTTAATAGTTGTCTTGTGTCTCTTTGTAGTTGCTCTGTGTCTCCTCGTAGCTGTGCTGTGTCTCTTTGTAGTCATTTTGCATCCATTTGTAGTTGTTTTGTGTCTCTTTGTAGACATTTTGTGTCTCTTTGTGGTCATTTTGTGTCTCTTTGTAGTAGTTTTATGTCTCTTTGTAGTCATTTTGTGTCTGTAGTTGTTTTGTGCCTCTTTGTAGTTGCTCTGTGTCTCTTTGTAATCATTTTGTGTCTCTTTTTAGTCATTTTACATCCTTTTGTAGTCATTTTGTGTCTCTTTGTAGTTGTTTTGTGTCTCCTTGTAGTCCTTTTGTGTGTATTTGTAGTTGTTTTGTGTCCCTTTGTAGTCTTTTTGTGTCTTTGTAGTCATTTTATATCTCTTTGTAGTTGTTTTGTGTCTTTCTGTAGTTGTTTTGTGTCTCTTTGTGGTCATTTTGTGTCTCTTTGTCGTTGTTTTGTGTCTTTCTGTAGTTGTTTTGTGTCTCTTTGTGGTCATTTTGTGTCTCTTTGTAGTTGTTTTGTGTCTTTCTGTAGTTGTTTTGTGTCTCGTTGTGGTCATTTTGTGTCTCTTTGTAGTTGTTTTGTGTCTTTCTGTAGTTGTTTTGTGTCTTTTTGTGGTCATTTTGTGATTTGTGGTTGTTTTGCCCCTATTTGTACTTGATTTGCATCTTTTTGTAGTCCCTGACATTTTAGGCCCCTGGGCCAGTGCCCGGTAGGCCCGTTCAGTAATCCATCCATGCCCAGACTACAGTGACAAGCTGATTTGTTATTCAAGACTAATTGTTTAGCAAAAAAAAAAAAAAAAACAGTTTTTCGTGATATTTTTCTGATTCCAGCAGACTCAGCTCTCTCCTCAAGCGAGGTCAGAGATCAGCATTGGCTACGAAAAAAAGCACAACTAGAGCTGGCAGAGTTTTAGAGGCATATTTACTAGGAGCTGCACTAATTACGAATCATGCACAGAATGTAAAAAGTCCAACTGTCTCTGTGACAGCAGCGGATTTCTTCTCGTTGCAGTTTCCAACTAAAAAAATCCCAAAGGCACAAGTGCTGCAGATCTGATTCAAATTATTAAACACCACAAGGTAGGGATCAGGGTGTTGTGCCCCCGTTGTAGTTGAGTATGGAAGAGGTTTAAAAGTGTAGGCATGGTACGGATCCCTGTGGTCTGAGTTTTCAAGTTATGCAGTAGTATGACTGTAATTTATAATTTCTTTTGAACGAGAGAAAAACCTGACATAGAGCTTTCTGATGTGCTTTTTTAAAATTCATATTTATTCTCTTTGCCTGCCGTAGCTTTGAACAAATAAGACAGCAGCCATGCGAATTTAGAACTTACCATTTCTAGTCATTTAATTATGGGAGCGGGAGATTTGGGGTAATTTTGTTTTAATGAGTCGATGAGGAATCCAATTCAGTAATTGAGTTTCTTGTGCTCCACCACTGCCATCCTTTACATATTAATCAGTAAAATGAGCCATCCCCACAAAATGCTTGGGCACATAGGATAGCGCTTTTTACACACTTCACCTAGAGTTTATTTGCAATTACGTCTCCTAATTAAAATACAGTCTGCCAACAAAGAGGGTTTAATCTGGGACTTCAGTTTGATGCGTCTTTGACCGCTACTAACCAGCTGTTACTACTCTTGTAACATCAAATTTAGTGTGCGATGTGTCCACTTGAAGACTTTGACTCTTAAAATTGTACAGGCATTGTGTAAGGAGGAGCTGTTGTGCTGTACTTCCAAAGCAACAGTTGTTGTTGTTTTTTTTACCCTTTTTGTTCGATTTTCCTGTTTTTAACTTACTTTTGTAAGATTTCACTACAGATTGAAGCACTTTACTTCTCCATATTCTTCCTATTTGTTCAAGTGCACTGTTAGATGCTGTCATTCAACACCTGTTCTGCTGTAAAACGATTCACAGATTACACTTTTTTTTTGTCTCGTTTCCTTTTGAAAAGCCCATTTATTTGAAAGGAGATCTGTCGTAGTGTGAGAGAGATGGGCTACAGAGTTTCAGATGTCTTTTTTTATCATGCAGGCACACCTGGCGGCATTAAGTGAGGGGACTATGTGATGCATAGTAATGCTTTTAGAAACACTACAATCAGATGTTCAAAGCATGTACTACTAGGCCTACATCTATATGCAGATTTAGCTTTTGCTGATCTCTTCTGTTTTGCTGCTTGATTGCTGCATAGTCTTAGCCACCAGGACAGCCTTTAAGCAACACCTTTTTCTTTTTCAGAAAGGAAGATTAGCCACTCTCCCTCCCACTCTTTTGTTCCATTTTCAGCAGACAGTGAATATAATGGTCTCGCGAGTAGCTGTTTGAAAGATTAGACTTTTATGTTACGCTATACCTGTTCACTTGCATCACCGGCAAAAGAGAGAGAATGGACTGCAGCGACTGTTGCAACATGAGACTGAAAGGAAGAAAGAGGCGCAGTAATGTGGACGCAAATGTGAATGAACAGAGTCAAGGGAGGCATGACAGACGTTTTCAGGCCAAGCATGGACAATGGGATTTCATGAAATTATACCCTTATGATCACACGTCTTTTTTTTTTTCTTTCTCTCTTATGTTGCTACATCCTTTAACATCTTTAACATTATGGGCCGTATTTAAACGAGCATGGTCTAAAGTGCATTCAGGGCGTGTCCAACTCTACTTTTGCTAGTTAAATGGCGGATAATCTGGGCACAAAGTAAGGCACAAGAGGCAAAGGGTTGCATTTAGTCTCTTAATTAATCATAGGTGTGTTTTGGCTGTCATATGAATTAAACCAATCAGAGATCCAGCTGCCATTCCCTTTAAAAGCCAGGTGCACCTGCTCCTGGCACATTGCTATTTAAATGGCAGATTCTCCAAATTGAAAGTGACATTTTTTTTGTTTTTGAAAGGCTAAACGCCAACAATTATGGATTGAAGCAGAATATTTGGATAAATAAAAACATATTGTAAATTTAGAAAATTATTATATCTATCTTTTTTCAATAAATTTAGTCTTTTGGACTTTACAACACTCTGGAGTTATTGGAAATCGCACGAGGTGGAAACAACCCTACTGGAATCTAATTCCATAAATAGCATAATACTTATAATATTAGTGTAGCCTGAATCTTTATCTGGAATTGTACAGAAATACCAGGTTTAACCTGAATGAATGGACGTGCAAAAACAAAGTTTGAATGTTGATTTAGAAATCAAATGTCAATGTTATCGATGAGTTTGACATTCTGTTTAACTGATTAGGAGGGTACTCCGTTTACTTTGTCGCTGTCCATTGACAGGAGGGTGCTGAATTAATGTTGCCATGGCCTTTTGTGAAGAGAACGAAGAGACCCTCTACCTCGCCCGTCTCCCAATCCTCTGTCCCATCACCAACTCCATCTGACTGCATATGAGCAAACACTCAATATTTATCTATTTATCTGAGGAGGAAAGCGCTGCTGCACGTCCCTGTGCGTGTGTAACAAGCAGTTAGTGTGTGTGTGTGTATGTGTACAAGCATTTTGAACCCACCTACAGCATGTAGGCACGTCTTACTATCTGAATAATGTTCTCTTTAAATAGCAAGAAAAAACTGTGCCAGACTTTAGACCAGGTTTTTGTTGCTCTCTGCTGCCTCAAGATAGCAATGCGCCAACAATGCACCGGACCACACCTCGTACCGAACCACACCTTGCGCACAGATGAGCGCAAGTACATTTGCTACTCACATAATAACGTGGGCGTGAAAATGACAACTGCGTTAGTTTGAAACTAAAAAATGACAGTTGCACTGCGTCATTGGGCGCAGCTGTCTACTATAGACTAAGTCTTGCCATATGCTGTATGTGTGGCATGGTGTTTTTTGTGTATTTACATCACCTCATACGCTACCTTATTTTTTTTTTCTAGAATTTATTTATCAGTTGTTGGCAATTGTGAATTTGCAGAACAAAATGGACAAAGAAAGCTTATGTCTGTCTACCTGCAACATTTACTATAACTTTATGAAAGTCTTTGAGCCGCCCCTTAATCTGTTCCTCACCAGTTGTGCATGTTTCTGATTATTTTCCGGAAATCTGCTTTTGTCAGTAAAGTCCCAGACTCTTTACTTATTGTCTCAATGGATTTTAAACTTATCATTTAAGTCCTTTCCGTCTTTCAGCTTTAGTATTAATAGGGCTTGGTCAGGTCATCAAAAGAAGGCTGTGTTCATTACTCATGCAACACAAAGCTCACACTCTGTTTCAAGTCAGATGAATACTTTAAAAGCCTTTGGGACACCCCACCCATACAGATTTCTCTCCGTTTTGTTCTGTCCTTGCACATGTTTCCTTCTGTACTGTTGGACAAAGCGGATGTGGACAAAGAGGATGAATTTCTGCTCTCTGGTCTCCACTGACTTCACTTTGGTTTCACTCTGCCTATGTGCACGTTTCTTTTTCTTTCTCTCTTTCTTTCTTCCCTTCCCTATTTCATCTTTTTTTTACACATTTACTTGAAGAAGGTCACAATGAGATTAACATCGCTTTCTCAAGGGAGAAAGCTGTCGGTCTGCTTTTATCTGTCTCTTATCATCTCCATCGGTCTTTCATATTTTTAATCATTCATTCTATGAAGGTCACACTGAGAGAGATGCTTGTCTGTTTGCTTCTGTATCTGTGTCTGTATTCGCCTGCGTGCTGTCTGTTTACGTGCCTTTCTATATGTATATTGTTATGCGATATAGCCAAATTGATTTCATCCTCTGGTACTAAATCTGTATGTGTATTATCAGACATTCAGGTAGTAAAAGCCGCTATCCATTCCCTATTGTAATGCCATATGTGTATCTAGCTGAGTAAAGGTTTCATGTAGCTGAAGTGGAAGGCCAGCGTGTTCCCGAGTGAGAGCAATCCAACAAAGACCAGGTCATTCAATATCTTCTGAAAGGCATCGAATTGAATTTTCTCAATCTCTCTGTCCGTGTGTCTTTTCTCAGTTGACAGGTATTCAGAAAAACACAACATTTATACTTGCCTTTTCATCAGGGACTCGTGGCTTCTCGTTTTCTGCCTCGCAACAGTTCCCCTCAAACATTCTCAGCTTCTGTCTTTGTCCTCACTGCTGTCTTTCATCTGAACAAATGAACAAATATCATCCTCATTCTCCCTCTGACTAGTTATTTTCCATTATGGTGACCTCAAGGAAATACTACAATGATGATAATAGCAGTCATTAGAAGAAGGAGACGTCTTCTCACAGTTGGAAGTAGACTCAATAGCATCTTTCATTCAGCCGATTAGACTGTTGTCAGGCTATTAAATAGGTGTTATCTGTCGCTACGAGGACCATAGATGCGGGTCAATAGGGGCCTACTACACCCACTAGTCGGTTTTATCATCTATTCACATGGTAGATCACCAAAAGAAGGTAAAAAAGAAGTTGACAGCGACCTCTAGTGACTGTAGTAATTATGACAGGAGGAGAAACAGACGTCAGGTGGTGTAGTATAGACAGTTTGAAACTCCATATGCGGTGGAGGTAGGGGTGGTGGTGGTCGGGGATGATGGATGGGACAAAAAAAAACAGGGCTTTTCACCCAGAAGACCGGGGTTCGCATCCCGTGTGAAACCAACAACGTGTAGTTTTATTTGTGTTTGCAAGCGTTTACTTTTGAAACATAGTTATTTTAAACTTAACAAGTGGTTTTGGTTATTGTTTGTTTTCAAAACATAATGTTTCATTCAGTTTTACAACATGTTAGAAGCTGTTGCTTTTAAGTTTCGCTTTCATTTTTACAACGCAGTAGGCGTAGTAGGCCCCTACTGACCCACATCTATGGTGCCTATAGAGAACGATAACGCCTATTCAATGGCCTGATAAAAGTTTAATCGGGCGTTTCGGGTGTATCTTTCCTTCCTTTGGCCTTCTCTTCCCTCATGTTTCAAACTCCATGTCTCCAGTTTATAATGAGGGTTTTCTGTCAAATATTTTAATTCTCCTGCCTGAAGGCATATTCACATTATCGTGGGAAAAACTCCTCCTGCATTATTGTATATGTGGTGTGCACAGAGTGAAGCGGGGGCAGTGGCAAAAATTCTGATTTGTTGACCCGTGCTGTCCTGACCACTGCTTGAACTGAAAGATGGATGAAAACGTGTTTCTCTCAATTCCCAGAACAAATGGGCCTCATATCGAGACCAGACCAAAAATATCTGCATGCAGATGCAGCCACAAGGTCTGTTACAAAAACACTGAGAAACATAGCAATTGACTGCTGGCAGCATGAACATTGCAGTTAAAGTTGGCGCTGCATTAAACAGGAGTTCCAGAGCGGTAAACACTGCTGCAAGAAATGCAAAACTTGTATGTGTTAAATTGATAGGGTGCTCTTCTTTTAACTAATTGTTCTTATCCGCGCCCACAGTTAAACCAGACCCCCCGGAGCGAGTGACGGCGACCCCGATCCGTTTCAACGCCCGGAGGCTGGAGGTGTCCTGGCACAGCCCCGCCACCTGGCCCGACATTGACAACTTCCCTCTGAAATACTTCCTTCGATACCGGCCGCTCATCCGAGAGCAGTGGCAGCATGTGAGTAGGGCTGCTCTGTTTGTGCGTGTGTGTGTGTGTGGGTGTGGGCGTGTATTACTCATGTTGTGGGGACATAAATCTGTTTACACAGTCACATTGTGGGGACTCGCCTTCCTTTTGCACGTCCCCATAAAGTAAATCATTACATTTTACAGTAAACACTTGGTTGAAGATTAGGGTAAGGTTAGGGTAAGGGTTCCGATAAGGGAAATAGCGGTTATGGTTAGGGTTAAAGTAAGTCCCCAGGACATGAATGTAAGTCAATTTAAGGTCCTCTAAAGTCATGAAAACATGACTGTGTGTGTGTGAGAGAGAGTTCGAACAAAACCCTACAGTTTGGCATTTGTTTTTTTGAGGTCATGATTCAACACAATGAACTCCAGTGAAAGCTGAACACATGGACATTAATCACACATTGTTAAAAGGAACTCCTCACTTAGGAGTTTTTTGCATAGCTTGTCCCGAGAAAAAAAAAATCTGGCCGACACATGTAATGACTACGCCATAAGCCAAAAAGTTAAGGGAGTTCTAAACGGTCGAGAGTGTTTGTCCAGATACAGCTCCGTTACCAAAAAAGCTGTAAGTCAACATTGAAAAACACCTGTTAGATTATGATTCATTATGTGGTATTTGAAAGCCTCTGGTGAGCACGTCTCGTTTCTTTTCTGGAAGTGGAGTTCAGAAAGAAAAAAAAGACTGGCCTTCCTCCATTGTTGCAGATTGAGTTTCACCTCATCGCTAAAATATTTCTCCAAAGGAAATGGCAAATTTTCTAGAAGCAGGCCGGATTTAACAATTTCGCCAAGCAATCTTAGCTTATCATGCATTTTTTTTAGTCAACTAAAGAAATATAGGGATATTTTTTTGGAGAAAGAAAAAATTCTCTGTCCAGAGAGATGCCTCTGAGAACAGTTAGAAGTGAAATGATCCAACCTGTAGCCATTTGAGTTTGATCCCTAGTCAGACAGACATAATCGCTCAGCTTCTTTGGTGTATGTTACTGTATCTGACTGTTTCTTGTGGGTTCAGATCCCTCAGGGCTTCGTATAGTAAAAGCATATGTGTCCACTATAGGATTCCTGGGATGAAAGCTCCCTCTGCTAAGGTCTAACATTGCAGCGTTATTATCGTGCCCGTCAATGGTTCGCAAAGGTGTTGTTCCAAGAACTTAGGTTACGGACTCTCACATGGAAACGCACACATGTGAATTATAGACCAATACCCATTTTCTTTTTAAGCCTTTCTCTCACTCTTTCCGTCCCTGTACGTATCCTTCAACAAGTGTCTCTGTCTCTGTCTCTGTCATTACCTCACTATATCAATATTTCCATCATTTTGTTTTCACTCTTTCCTATATGTCTTTCGTTTGACTAAAACAGCAGCCCACTTTCTCTGGATTGAACTATTGTGTGAGAGATTTGAATGGTGGTATTTTTAAGTATTGGTTGTGTCATTTGTTCAGTACAATATATATTAGGGCTGTCAATCAATTAATCGCACGATTGTCTATAGTTAATCAAGATTAATTGCAATAATACATAGTAAAATCTCCAATCATTCTCAGGCTCCTCATTGTGGTTACTTGGCACCATTTGGCATTGTTTTCACTTAGTTCAAACGCGGCTGGACTAAAGATGTGAATGCACTTGTGATGAGTAAGCCCTCAGGACATCCTTGATTTTAATTCTCCCCCCTAATTAGGCTGCCTTCAGGCCCTTTCGCAGCGTTGAACTGGGGGGCTTATTGTTTGCAATTGATCAACAGAATATTAATTACAGCAATTAAAATTATTGATTTAATCTTTTAAGTGATTCATTAAGTACAAGGATTAGCTGGCTCCTGTCCCTCAAATATGAAGATTTGCTCAGTTTTAGATGATTGACCACTGAATTGTTTTTTTTTTAGGATTTTAAGTGTTCAAACAAAATACTCAAACTGAAGATGTTATTCCAGCCTCTGAGAACTTGCAATAGGCATGTGGCAGAGGTGTGGACTCAAGTCACATGACTTGGACTTGAGTTAGACTCGAGTCACAAATTTGATGACTTTAGATTCGACTTGATAGAATTAAAAAAAAAAGACTTGGACATTAACATTAGTGACTCGTTATTTAAAAAGTGTGTGCACGAAGACGATCAACTGCCCGGTACCGGAGGAAGCTCTGACAGCATCGGAGATGTTGGGGTTATTTACCTTGAGAGATCCATTATTGATTGGGAAAAGGATTTACTCGTAGGGGACAAAACCTGAACTGAGCAAAATGAATATTTTGCATTCTTGTTTATTGCTGAATCCCCAAAAAGTGGTGTTGCTTTGTTGAACTCCGGACTCTATTTATTTCTGGTGAATATTATCGGGACTTGCATTTGATTTATCTTACACGTAATTCCCAGGATCCACTTTGTTTGAACCAATCCAACAGCATCCAATCAAGTTGCAGGAGAAAACCATGACTGGTATTACAGTTGGTAAAGAGTGCATTATGATTGGTTTAGGACTCGAGACTCAAAGTTTAGGATTTGGAACTTGTCAGTCTTGACTTGGGACTTGAGTGCAAAGACTTGAGATTTACTTGTGCCTTGCAAAACAACGACTTCTTGCATGTGGCATCATTTTCTGTCATTTTAAAGACAAAATAATTAATGGAATGATAAAGAAAAAACAAGAAATTAAACAATAAGTCACAGTAGAACTAAATGTAGTGATCCAAACATTGCTCACAAACATGTCTATACACCACAGTTATCTAGCTGCATGTTAGATCTATGGACAAACCTTTAGTCACACGATCACACATGTGAAGACATACTGTTATTATCTCCACACGTGTACATTCAATCTCTCTCACTCACACACAGCAGTCGGAATGAAGAATGTTGTAATAGTGCCTCCGATCTTTGTGGTATAAAGTGATGATTAATCCTGACACACACTCTCAGTTCCCCCTTCTCGCCCTCACCACTAATCAATCAATATGTGAACTGGTGCGTAACGTGAAAGGCGGGAAACCTTAAGTCAATATTTGGATTGGGGAAGAACACATAATTTGGAAATTACATAAATACAGTTGATGACAGCTGAAAAACCGCAGGGCTTTTTTTTGCTTTTGCTGTGTTCTTTGATGAATGTTTCTGTGGTCATGGTTTTAATTTCTGTAGCAGTTAGTGTGGTTTTCAGAATGGGGAAATCTGAACCACCTCTGGACTTGTGAACATTTTTATGGTTTGCACTTCTGCCCCTTTTATTAGGTGTTGGTTAACAGCGCTGGCGGCTGTGTCAATCCCGCAGAACGCGCGCAATCGTGTTAATAGATAACATGAACGCAATGTCAGACTGTAGAGTAAAAACAAAACAACTGTTTAGTCTGATTATCAGACTGTGAATTTGTTTCTTCATCATGGCCAATACTCTCATTCCAATCTTAGACTATATGCTACAAAAAAAAATGTAGAAATGTCAACTATTAAATTGATCGCCAACTATTTTGATAATCGATCAATTGGTTTAAGTCAAGATTCTCTGATTCCAGCTTCTTAAATGTGATTACTTTTCTGGTTTCTTGACTCCTCTATGACAGTAAACTGAATCTCTTTGAGTTGTGGACAAAAAATATTTGAGGGCGTCGTCTTGGGCGTTGGGAAACACTGATTTCACCATTTTCTGACATTTTATAGACCAAACCAATTTGATTAATCAAGAAAATAATCAACAGATTATTGCTATAATGGTTGCCATGTTATGAGCAGGCAATACAGTATATGTTGGTTATGGCAGCTTGTCACTGGCTACTGCCATTAGAGCTGATCATGGCTGAATATACTGCAGACAGTTGCACACTGTTGTAGAAAACATTTGGGTTTAAAGCTATCAAGCCAGCCGTGACATAAATCATTAAGTGGAGTTAAATGAGGTTGCCAAAATAAGATGCACTGTTTATTGGCCCCATATAAACTTCATTAATTATAGCCTCAGAGGTTGAATACTAATTGAAGTGGTTAGTATTGCTCAGGAATTTACCTTTTAATGTAGTTTGACAGCAGAGCTCGGTGCGAATGGCTTTTCACGTGTAACATTTTTGAAATGTGTTTTGAGTTAGGAATGAAAGCGGTGGTGTGATCAGATTGATCTTCAGAGGAAACCATCCATCCTGCTGAGGAATGAAGGGTACGACCGGCCCAAAAATACTTAGAGTGATGGAGATTCAGAAAGAAGGAGGAAAATTGGGGGAAAAGTTTTGAAGTAGAGATGAATGGAGTGCATCAGAAAAGTAAGAAAGAAAGTGAATATGTAGTAGAGTCTGGAAGACACAATAAAGAGAAAGAGGCCGTATATATATAAGTGAGATAGACATTCATAGATAGCATTTGGACTTAAGTTATGGAGTGACAATCCCCGGCATGAGTGATAAAGAATGGGGATTGAGAAAAGGAAACTAAGATGCGATGTTAAATAAAGCATACAAGTCTGAGACGACATTATTTGATTATAAGAATTGAAAGAAGATTGGATGGTGGATGAGATGGAGAGAGAAAAAAGAAGAAATTCTCATATGGAGAGTCGACCGCAAATAGACAGATAAATGGATGAAAGCGTGAGAGACGAGGAGAAAAAAGGGACGAATAAAGACTACTTTGAAAGTGAGGTTTTATAAGCCATCAATTACAAGGTGTTTCAAGTCAAAGGAAGATAGATGAATGGTTCAAGGGAAGAAAAGAGAGAGGAATGACAAAAACTTCTGGAATATGTTAAGCCGTAAAACCGTGGGGTGAAACAGAGAAATAGAGAGAGGGAGAGACTTCAGACTTAACCGATATACGACCGTTAGAATAGCGCAACATGGACTTACAACCTGGTTATTCAATTGGTTCTTTTTTCGTATTGGTAGTCTGATATGGTCTCCTTTGGCCGGGACAGAAAGCAAAAGTCACAAAATAGGACAGGAGAGTAAATCATGCCTACATGTGTGTTGACTCAGCAGAGTTAACATCAAATAAGAAAATCTACAAAGCAATACAGAAAGCCTGAGAGCCTTACTGCATTATATTCCATTATACAGTACATATTTATGTCATCCTTTACATAAATAAAGACATTTTCACCATAAACTGATACAGGAATCTTCATCAGAATGCAGGAAATGAAGTGTTTTTTTTACGCCCTGATCCTAGAATCGCCCCTGATCTGTATGCTTGTAAATGCTCAGTGAATTGTTCCATTTCCCTTGGCCTTGTTTTGTTTCCATCCCACCCCTCACGCTCCCTCCACTGAGGAGTGAACTCAAACTCTCACTGCAATTAAAGCAATGGTCCAGTAACTGTGATAAGAACAATTTCAGATTGCTCAATATTCTTTCCGTGGTATGAAACCGCATCTGCTGCGCTGTAATTGCCCTTTGGGGACGATGCTGAACTCAACTGAAAACTCATGTTTCAATGCAGATACTCTCAGACAGAAATGCACACATGCACGTACAGATGCATATACACTCTTAAACGCTGCTATGCATATAGATGGATACACACACACACACACACACACACAAAAGACGCTCACACACATACACGTTCTTGTTCTTCCAATTACAAAGATTAATATACATGCAAATGCAATTCAAGCGCTCTAACACGCATATTATGCATGAGTGTACGTGGAAACAAAAAGCACACACAGTCACAGATTATACACATTATGTTAGCAGACATTCAGCACATGTACAAATAGCAACACTGCAAAAAAAAATCTCCATCTCATCAACTCATTACTGAGTCCTGAAAGTCTGCAAACAGTCTGTCTGTGCAAGGAGATCATGTTAGTGTTTTTAATGCCTATGATCTCAAGAACTTTGTACAATCAGTGTCATTTTTCTAAATTGTAATGCAGCCGTCAGCCTTATTCTCTCTTGTTTTTTAGATACTAGCATTAACTTCTGGAAAACGTGATTTGCATTGGAAATATACTGAAATAATCGTACTACGCTGGAAGATTTTTCAGTTGTTTTAAAGGGACAATTTGTAGGATTTGACGACATTTAGTGGTGTGGTTGCAGATTGCAACCAACTGAATACTCCTTTCATTCACTCCTCCCTTTCCAAGACTGCAGTAACGTGAGTGTAAAACCGTGGTAACGCCATTCGCCTTACTCAGAGGCCATCCTTACCGTAATAACTACTACTTTAGGAGCAACAGAAGTCAGCCGGCGGCAGGCGGTAACACGGTTTTGCACTCACACGATGCACTCACATGAAAACGTAACATGAATGACCATATCTAGAGCCAGTGTCTGGTTTTGTCCATTCTGGGCTACCGTAGAAACATGGTGACAGTGCCAGCCCTGACCAGTTTGGTGCCCTATAGGCAAGATTTTAGCCGGTGCCCCTCACCTCTTTTTTTCTGTGCCCTGACCTGAGGTTGTTAGACTGATATTTTTGTGCATACAGGATTGACATAGCCTCTTAACCAGCATCTATATTGACCTTGATTATGAGACAAAAAAAAGAATTAAATCTGACCAGAATGCACCTGTAACAGTAACATATTGAAATAAAGAGTGTGAGCTAATATATATATATTTTTTAAATGAAATTGTCTTCATTGAATAGACCAAAAATTAATCTGTAGCCTACCGGTCGGCCGATTTCTAACTTAATTTAACGATCTAAAAGTGAAAAATGGAACCATAGGTTATATTTTAATCCTGTCTCATTGATCATCATAATCTTAAAATTTGAATTATTCTCCTCCTCAGTTATTGGTTTACTTGGCCTACTGTTAATCCTCTGAAAATGATCTGACTGGCATTAACATCACTGTCTTTTGAAAAGGCCAGGTTAGTGGAAACACAGAGGTATCATATGAATCTTAAGATTGGTGGCGCTGCGTGGCATCCAGGTCCTTGAAGGGGACCCACTCCCGATGTAGATATGAAAGGCTCATTCTAAGCAATCGAAAACACAACGATTATAGGTTTCAGGGGATTATACACCAATGATAACTTATGAATGTTATATTCCATTTCTGCTAACAAATCCCTCGAAATGTTACACACTGTTCCTTTAAGAGACTTTAAAGGCTATTTCAACATTTGATGTCTGAGATTGTGTATTTCGCAGTGCACGCACAGACCCACACCGTACATCTGCATTGTCCGCCCACAGGCCGTCCACACACTCTCACACCCACATATGTACATACATGAAACGTTGAAATGTTTATGATGTGAGAGACATAAATCAGCAGAGAAACAGAGGGATGCAATAAATGAGGCGGCAGAACAGAGAAGGGAGGTGGAATCCGTGTCCGCTCGGTCAACACAGCTTAGCCTTTCATTCATTTATTCATCCCACATTTATTTTTTCTTCTCCCTTGTCCTTCTGTCTGACATCCTGCATTCCCCCCATCTCCCGTCCATCTCCCTCCTTCTCTCCCTCACTTTCTTTGTCGCTTTTTCTCCCTCTATCATTTTCCTCCCCTCCCCTCGTTCTCCTCTGTCCTTACGTCTTCGTCAATATTGCTTCACTTTTCTATCACTCTTCTCTTTCTCTCTTCTCCATCTGCTCATCCATGTAATAATGGTCTTTGTGTGTTTGCCAAAAGTCACTCTCATCCTGCAAGCACTTAGATGAATCGATGGTGAGCCAGGAGCTGTGTGTGTGTGTGTGTGTGTGTGTGTGTGTGTGTGTGTGTGTGTGTGTGTGTGTGTGTGTGTGTGTGTGTGTGTGTGTGTGTGTGTAATTGTAGGTAGATTCACATAGATATACTGTATGTGATTGTGCATGCGTGTGCCTGCTATGTACTGTGTGTTTGTAACATTATTATTATCATGGCAAAGAAAAAAGCAGAGATTAACAGTGAATAACTTGACATTGAACGTCATGAAAGCTGAACAGACGCTCTGATTTTCCTGTCGTTCATCTGTTTTTGTCTCATCCTCCTCACCTTTTCACCTTCGCATCCCTTTTCTACCACTAGCTTCCCTCTCTCCAGCAATCCTCAGTTTTACCATCACCCACTCACTCATTCATCCATCCATCCATCCATCCATCCATCCTTCCATCCATGCATTAAGCCGGCTATCTAACCAACCATCCTTCAAGCCATCCATTTGTATCTATGGGGTGCGCATGATAAATGTTTAGACCTTGTTTGGGGGAAAACATCCCATCTAAAGGACACTGCCACGGACAGATCGTTTATCAAATCTTTCTAACACACACACACACACACACACACAGCGGACAGTATCAGTCCTATCACATGTGAAAGTTATCATCATTTAGCTCTGCTGTCAAAATACATTAAAGTACTCTTTACGTTACATACACACAGAGATATATATACTGTAGATCTGCTATGCGTGCAGTCTGCTGGCTTTGACAGAATCAAATAAAAAAAATATACTGTACATGCTTTTATATAAATCAGATTTGTTCTCATTGTGTTAGCCAAAGGGGATATAAAAAAACAACTCATAAGAAATATATGAGAAGGGGGCTAAGACAGTAAATACAAATAGAAAAACAGAGAGAAGACCAACATGGAAGGAGTTGCTTTTTCCTCTTAAACACTATTATATAAAGAGGGGTCATACATGTCGCCCCCTCAAAGAAAGAGTTCTCTTCTTATCCTGTGTGTGTGTGTTTCCCAGTTTCAGTGTTATCTAAATTATTGTGGTGCTTTGGAGGTCTTACAGTGTAAGGGTGAATGAAGATGAATGGGGCCACTGCCCTCTCCTCTGCCTCTATTGATTTCTATATCACCATGTCAATCCTTGGGCTGTCACACACACACACACACACACACACAAACACACACACACACACACACACTCTTATCTGCTCTGAAATGTCAGGACACACACATGGGGGGGCTTGTGTCTCATGGCCTATAAAGTTCAGTTAGAATGAACATTGCAGTCACCGAATGAAACATGGAAGTCACCAAAGCTTGTTAAGATCTGACAATTTGATTTGATTTTGTCCCAGAGAAACACAGCAAGGAGGATATTTTAAAGGAGCAGTGTGTAGCATTTAGGGGGATTTCTATTGGCAGTAGGATTGTCAACCAATTAAAGTATTTAATCGCGATCAATCCCATGATTGTCCATAGTTAATCGCGATTAATCTCAAATTAATCACAGTTTTTTTATCTGTTCAAAATGTACCTTAAAGGGAGATATGTCAGGTATTTAATACTCTTAGTGGGCGAATATGCTGCTTTATGCAAATGTATGTATATATTTATTATTGGAAATCAATTAACAACACAAAACAATGACAAATATTGTCCAGAAACCCTCACAGGTACTGCATTTAGCATAAAAAATATGCTCAAATCAAAACATGGGAAACTGCAGCCCAACAGGCAACAACAGCTGTCAGTGTGTCAGTGTGTCAGTGTGCTGACTTGACTATGACTTGCCCCAAACTGCATGTGATTATCATAAAGTGGGCATGTCTGTAAAGGGGAGACTTGTGGGTACCCAGAGAACCCATTTTCATTCACATATCTGGAGGTCAGAGGTCAAGGGACCCCTTTGAAAATGGCCATCCCAGTTTTTCCTCACCAAAATTTAGCATAACTTTGGAGCGTTATTTAGCCTCCTTTGCGACAAGCTAACGCGACCAATGGATTCCTTAGGTTTTCTAGTTTCATATGATACCAGTATATTCACTCTAGCTTTAAAACTGAGCCCGCTACAACCTAAAAAAGCACAAGTTGTGTTAATGTGTTAAAGAAAGTGGCGTTAAAATGAATTTGCGTTAACGCGTTATTATTGCGTTAATTTTGACAGCCCTAATTGTCAGAAATGGAATGTAATATCAATAAGTATGTTTTCATTAGTGTATAATCTCCGTTACCTTAGAATGAGCCATTTATATCTACATATGGAGCGGGTCCTCTTCACAGAGCTGGCTGCCATGTTTCTACAGTAGCCCAGAACAGACAAACCAAACACTGGCTCCAGATAGGGCATTTCGCGTTTTCACATTTTCGCGTTGTCCATTTTAGTTCTCATACGCTTGGCACACAGACGAAGTTTCACTTGGTTGCAATCTGCAACCTGACCTTTACATGCCGCCACATCCTACACACAGCACCTTTAAAACAGTCCAATTCCCCATTGTGTTGCATTACTAATTTAAGAAAGTTTCAGTCTACAAGTTGCTTTTAATACCATACTTAAGCGAAAAGAAACCAGTGGCTGTCAGGATGGGAAAACAGTCAGTATTGGCCGTTTAACATGTTCAAAGTTCATCCAAATGTTACACTTTAATGAGGCTTTTTTGGAAGAATTTGTCAAAACTTTTTTTTTTGCCCAGAGGCAACAACCTCTGATGCGCAGTGTCAGCTGCCATTGAGCAGCGCTGCTCGCTTTGGAGGGCTGCGGTTGAGCTGGCGTACAGCAGTTTCACCACTCATCATGTTCTGTCAGCTTACGCTTTTATCGTGCGTTGTTCTGTGGGGCAGCAACACGGGGATCCGTCTGGTGATTTGAGTGAGAGACTGACGGTTCAATTTGAGGCTTTCTGACAAATGATTCAAATAAAGTGGCAGCCTCAGAGAGCGTTGTGCAGAAATAATCACTGAGAGCTATAGCTTCAGCACCATATTATGCAATGCTCTCTGTGCTGTTTAGCTAAAGCTGCTCTCATTGGATTTCATTTTTTCTTTCATTTAATTTATTTTGTTTTCTACAACTTTAACAACCCATTACTCTGCAACATCTATAGCAATTAATGCTATTGGTCATTTGTCTTATGGGTTTGATTATCTGACAAAACAGCACTTGATTTAACAGCCACTTAGAAGACCCGGATGTCTGTCCAGCACAAGTCAACGCAGCATAATAGCCAAAGCTTAGTGGTTGGCAAAAGTCACAGACCTAATCAACTTCCAGTCCAAGTCAAGTCAATTGATCCAAAGACATTAATCTGTCCATTATAGTTCAGATAAATGTATTGTAATTTCATACAGCCAGCCAAGTAAACACCTAATATCTTTTAAACTTCATTGCCAGGGCTAAATTATCATAAAATGAAGCATTGACAGGGTGACAGTATCTCAGGCAGAGTCATGGTAGAGCGTCCCATAGACTATAGGAGCCAGGGGGGCCAGGGGGGCCGTGGCCTGGGTAACTTTTAGAGTCTGATATAATATTTTTTATGAATCAAAGCTTGAATTGTATCTGCGTTTTTTCTCAACTTGTACTTTAAACGTGCCCTGAAAGTCACAGCTTTTTTTTAGTGGGCTGCAAACAGCTGTTTCTACATGCTGCAAACAGCTATTTCTACGTGCTGCAAACAGCTGTTTCTGTTGGCCCGCAAACAGCTGTATATAGCACCTCGAACAACTGTTTCTAGTACGCACCGCAAACGTCTTTATCTAGCACCGCAAATAGCTGTTTCTAATGCCACAAATAGCTGTTTTCTAGCGCCGCAGATCGCTTTTTCTAGCACCATGGTTCATAAATTCAAATTACATTTAGCGCTCTGATAGTACTACGTTCTTACAGGAGTGCTTTGATTAAAAAATGGACGGTTTGATTTTGAAACAGTAGCCTTATGCTGTTGTTGGAATTTAGCCTTTCTGAGGCAATTGCATGGTTAAACCAATTAATTTTATTTTATGAACAAATTACCCCGTTTTTTTATTTATAGCAGCCCCCTCAGTCGCTTCATCCTGGCGCCTGGCCAGGGTGTCCGACTAAAACAGTGTTCTGTAACTACTGAATAGTAATATAGGCCTATGTCTGTTTCAGTGCATATCCCATGCATATCAGAAATGATGCTCATCCCCCCACTTGGTCAGGTCCATGGAGCGTCCTAACAGTTTCCTCCTCCTAACTGCATGTGTGTACCTGAGCGTGGCGGTGCACCTCAAGTCTGCTTCCAGTGTGCAAGTTAGTGGTGTGTGTGAATGTGTGCGAGTGGGTTAATGTGAGACTCTGTAAAGCGCTTTGCAATGTCCTCAGCATAAAGAAGCTTTATAAATGCAGTCCATTTAGCATTATAAATCACTGACAAAAGAAACTAAAATCCATCCGTCCACACATGCATTATCTGTACCAACTTATCCTGTGGAGGCTCACGTGGGGTTGAGGCTTATCCCAGCTCACATTGGGGCGAGAAGCAGAGTACAGGGTCAGTTCGCCAAGACAATGCACATGTTTTTTTGTCTTTTCTCATATATATATATATATATAATATTTTATAACACGACAGGAGCTTTTTTCGAGTTGTTAGAGAAGGGGGAAGAAAGAACGGGATGAGTTCTGATTGAAGTTGTATTTTTCATGACTTGTTCACGTTTGACATTCTTGACATGCCGACAAGCCGAGTGAATGTTGAGACACCTCCGCTGCCGCCGCCGTGTTGTTGAAACTGCCACATGCTTTTTAAGGGCGCAAGGTCTAGTTGGGGATTTTCGATTGGCCGGGGGGTTTAGCTTCCTTTTACAGTAATTGCTGCTATGGCGATTGGGGCTTCAAAGAGAGAAATACTGTCTGAGAAATTACCCCTGGACCTGCCGTTTCTGCGCGTGCGTGCGTGCGTGTGTGTGTGTGTGTGTTCTTAAATGGGAGGAGTGTGCGGTGGAAAAAATGGGAGCTGTCAGTCAACCTAATGAGACCAACCTTCTCAGTGCACACACATACACACACACAGAGCGCCATCGGGCCAGTGGAAGTGCCATATAATTGGGTTTCCTTTCCAGGACAACAGACATGCTCACTGGATTAGATCTGACCACCGACGCCAATTCTCTCCATGTCTCCTTCTCTCTGCTTTTCCTTCTCCTTTTTTTGCGTCTTTTTCCTCTGTCTCTTTTTTTTTTGCATCTTTCTCTCTCGTTTCTCAGACTCTTCATTTTTCCCTATTCTGTCCGTCCATCTGTCTGTCTACTCTTCTCTTTCTTTACATATTGTTCCTCTTTTCTTGCCTCATCTCATTGCCCTTTCCATCTCTGACCTATATGTATGGTGCTTTATCCCATAGCATATGTGTCTATAGATGGTCGTCTATATATGGTCTACTGTAGCAAGTATAATCCCCCTGATGCAGGTTATAATGAAAATATTTAATGTAATTTTTATTGGACTTTGTTGGACTTGGTGGTAATTATAGGGGGTCAGTTTGAGTTCCTCCCTTACTTTTAATTTCTACAACATCACAGTAAATATATATTTGTAGGAGGTAAGATGAGATTAAACTTTATTGATCCCAGTGGGGAAAGTTATTTGAGGGTTTTTTTTGCAACAGTAAACACAAGCACCAGATAGAATAATGATTAAAGAAAGGCACAAGAAAGAATGTTATAGTGTAGGAGGAGAAAACAGAGAGAGAAAGGAAAGGAAAGGAAAGGGGGAGAAATAAAAAGGACGTGTGAAAAATAAAGGGTCACTTCTTTTTCTCACAGTTCCTTATGCAATCCCTGAGGATTGTTCACATCTCCTCTCTCTGCCGCTCTCATTGTCTGGAGTTGTGTAGTGGCTCTTGGGGAGTGTGTGCATGTGTGTGTGTGTGTGTGTGTGTGTGTGTGTGTGTGTGTGTTAAGCTGTGTTTGTGTGCGGTTTCAAGAATTCAAGAAATTAGTGGAACTCGACTCATTCATGTGAGTTCATGTTGTTGTTGTTGTTGTTGGTGGTGGTGGTGTTTTTTTCTTATAATAGATTGTTTCATCTCAAAATGCCCTGTTCAAAATTCAGTTTTTATATCATAGTGACATTTTTGGCCAGTAACACTTTAATTTCATGCCACTTGTTATTTTTATAATGTCACTTTTTACGTCATAATGCCTCCGTCTACTTCAAACTGTTACCTTTTATTTCATAATGTCACTTTCTCTTTTTAAAATGTCACTTACTTTATTACATGATATCACATTTTGTTTTATAATGTCACCTCTCCTGAGAGTGGATTTGTCACTATTCTCTCACCTTTCAGCCAATCACATGTCCTCCTCCTCCTCTTAAAGGGACTCAATGTAGTTTCCCCCTATGACGTCGGTCACATTCCTGTTTGTCCAGACGGACTTCACTAGATATAACTTTGTTTTGTTTGTGCATCTGTGAAGTTTGTGTTGGAGTCTAAGTTGCTGGTTGTTTGTTGGCGTGCGCGGACTCCATTTCTAACAGAACATTAGCTATGGTTGCACACTGTTAGCCCTGTAGCGGAGCTGAAAATAAAGCACACATGACATTCCATTCGTTGGGTTTTTCCGTTAAAAATGGGCCCGGATTCTTCCCATTAAAAGCAGTCTACAGGCTGATAAAGGAAACCCAGAAAGTCGCGGAAGGTCTAATTTTTTTAGTTTAGGTTACAACCTGTTCACACATTGGCAATTAAAAATATACCCTAATCTCTTAGGGGTTAGGGTTAGCAATTAAAAATGATTAGAAAAACGTTTATACATGTAAAAACTTACATACAGTCCCTTTAAAGTCCCAGTGAAACAGAAGTTAGAGCATCTTTAGCTTCTGTACTGTGGCATATTCCCCGGTGAAACGGCATATTTGAGCGATGTACAGTCACAAGAGGGATTTAAATCAAATCCTTTGCATTTGATTTGACTTCTACAAAAAGTGTGCAGGCTTAGGATGTAGCGTGATACGGAGCTAAAGGGGACTGTGGCTCCACACACACCTCCCTTGTTGCTAAAACTTGCAGATTGATTGATGGATGGATGGATGGATGTCATGACATTACATAAGCACATTTCATATTTTGTTTGATTGGATAATTGGATTTTGATATAAAAAATATAAAGAAACTACATTTTCATATTCCATTTCGACTTTGTTGAGCTTAAAAAAAGTTTGGGTTACTGTGTCTGTGCACTGTGTGTACTTACTTACAGCAGCAGCTAGATAGTCGGTTGATCCGAATGACTTTGGCAACGCTGTTGCTCTAGCTAAGAGGAGCTATAGCTGGCTAAATCTGATAGCAGTTGTTGAGTCTTGAGCCAAGTAAAATGTTTATTCAGCACTCGTCTTAAAAACTGCAGCTTCTGTGTAAAGCAGCTGTTGAACTCGGAGCAACAATGAATTAGCATTTCCATGTATGTTCAAAGGGGTTAGAAAAATCCAGGTGCGCTGCCTCTCATGTGGATTCCTGCAATAATACCAGGCGGGCCGACATCTCCGCGTTCATCTCCAGTCGATCGTCAAACATTCATGCTTCGCATATGCTGTTTACAATCAACAGACATATGGTGTTTATGTAGGAAATGAGGAAATTCCTCCAAAGTGAGGACATTTAGGGATCATTACTTTCAAAATCGACCCATTTGGTCGGTCATTCCGTTTGGGTTAGAATCTTTATTATTATCATTATCGTATTATATCTCGGGGGTTAGTGCATACAATATATTTACACTGAGTCAATGGGACATGATTATGGTAAGGTAAATATTTGGGTGTTGGGAGTGGCAGTGTGTTTGTGCCTGCTTTTCCTTTGTGTCAGTGTGTGTGTGTGTGTGTGTGGATGAGTCACACACATACAATTGCATGTGCAAAAAATTGCACACACTTTTCTAAACAGCTTAGTATACAATACATCAGCCCCTTCGGATATGTGAAGCGCACACACACACACACACACACACACACACACAGAGAGAGAGAGAGAGAGAGAGAGAGAGAGAGAGAGCGCAACAAGTAAATATACATAATTTCACCACCACCGCCACAACACACAGGCTTGGTCTTGCAGTGTGAATGATCTGACGGCATTTTTTGGCAGCAATAGCACCAGCCTCTCCAAAATGCATCTCCTCCTCCTATCTATACCCCCCCTTCCCTCCTCCTCCCTCTGACTAGCATGTGATATTAAGTGCTGCTCACTGTTCTCCCTGTTTAGCCACTTGGCAACGCAGCAACACATCCATCTCTCTGGAAGTGTTTATCTGCAAGCTGTTTACTCCATATACTCCTCAACGTATAAACATATGCGTAGTTTCACATACATGTTCGCACACACAAGTTCCACATCAGCCTTGAAAACACAAGGAACAATACGACAGACGTGTACTACAGACAGAGTGTAAACATGTGCACACGAAGAAACACAAACACAAATGTAGGTTTTTCGATCATACATATCAAATGCAAGCACACACACACACACACACACACACATGCAAAAATACGGCGACACATGCAAAGATTTACATGAACGCACGGAACAGATGTACGTGTGCGGCTGAACTTTCGGCAGCTTTCGCACTGTAGACATTAGTATGCAAACACGCACGCATCGGAGTCAGGAAGGAATGCTGATAGAAGCTACGGTTGGATACGCTGGTTGGGCCACACATATAAACACTGGAAGTTTTTAGCCTCAAAGGCTGCACACAAGTCTGTTAGCGCACACATGTAAACACACTATATATAGTAAAGTACATCCACACAGCACTCAAAGGGGAACATGTAACACGCACACATGCTCGGACGACATTGTTATTGCATTCCACTAATGAAATTAAGCCTATAAATATAGCGCTCGGTTGGGCAGATAAAGCCTGAACTTCCGTCCAAACAGAGGGAGAGAGCGGGCGAGAGACAAAGAGTTAGAGCAGAGAGAGAGAGAGAGAGAGGCAACGATGAAAATAGAAGGGTCAACTTTACAGAGAGGGTGGGCGATGAGAGACAGATTACAGGAAGACAGAGGAAGCACGGAGGCTGGGGATGTACCAGGGGGTTATTTGTTGGATCGACTCCAGATTCGCACATCCTGAAGAACTCAAAGGGAAACCCCAAATCGGAGGTTTTGTTAAAATGATATGGTGGTGTGAGGAGTTTTTTTAATCAAATCACACACTCTTCTGACTACATGTAGCCCTGGAGATATATCAAGACTATTTAAAGGACAATTCTGTTTTATTACAACTTTAGTTTTTCATTTCCATCAGTAATACGTTATGTTTGCCTGGTGATTTAGTAGAAGCAGAGTGGGTGTCTGGCACAACTTCACCTACTTCTGAGATGCACAGAGAAGGGAGAAAAGTATGAAGAAGTAACATTTGCAGTATAATGAACTAGGGCTGCAACTAACGATCATTTTCATTGTTGATTATTTTCTAGATTAATCGATTAGATTAGTTTTAGTCTATAAAATGTCAGAAAATGGTGAAAAATCAGTGTTTCCCAAAAGTCCAAAATGACGTCCTCAAATGTCTTGTTTTGTCCACAACTCAAAGATGTTCTGTCATAGAGGAGAAAAAGAAACCAGAAAATATTCACATTTAAGGAATCGGAGAGTTTTTTTTACTTGATTAATCGATTGTCAAAATGGTTGTCGATTAATTCAATAGTTAGACAACTAATCGATTAATCGTTGCAACTCTATAACGAACAGCTTTATTGTAAGACCCATGTGTTTCTACCTGTGGCCTTCTCACAATAAAGTTGTTCTTTATACTAGAAATGTTGCTGGAGTTTTGGACCCCTGCATAGTGATATATACAGACTCAAAATGAACTAATTTACTAAATGTCCATGGATTTATCAATACATAGCACGGAGAGCAGCTTCTGTATCGCGCTGTGTTGCTCCTGGTGGAATCACAAGCATTGTCTTGCGTCGCCGCAATCAGCTCTGGCGGCCGCGTCGTTGCATCGCGGAGCATCTGCACCTGGTGGAGGCTACTAACCTGCACGAACCTCAGTCAGATTCGTCAAAATATTTAGATAAACTGTCTCTAAAATTCTCCAAACTTGTGAGATTTTAAGATTTTAAGTGCACATTTCTATTGGTGATTGTTTACAACGTTCATCCAAGTTTCATATGTGCATTCACGACTAGAGTATTCGCCATCACTGGCACTCACACCAGAAGAAACATTACCATAAAAACAAGTTGAGAAGATAGCTAGATGTGCACTAACAATTCAGGATTATCAAGATGAGCCCGACCGATCGACAGTTTATTATCCAGAAGAAGCTTTACTCTGCTGCTGTTCTCTTGAGATTAGATGCCATTCAGTAGCAAATGTCCACTCTTCTGAAATGTTTTGTCAGCATCAGTGAAATGTAGTAAATCTATTGCTTATGACCAAATTTGAGTTGTCTGTACCTTTATATATATTGTCCAGTCGACTCAACAAATAAACTACTTGTTCAGATGAACCTCCAGCCCTAGAGTCAGTCTGAATAACTGAGGCGTGTGTGTGTCTTGTTGCACTGTTAGACTGCAGAAGGCAACAGGCATGTCACTAAATCATTTAATTCGACTTTAGGAGTAGAAAAGGCAGCAACCTCCTCCTCCTCCTCCTCTCTATTTTCCCTTCAGTCTTTCAAACACACACAAAGACAAACACACACACACACACACAAAACTAACCGTAAATTAGAGAGGCAGCAAATCATTCTCTCATGCACGACTCCCGTGACTCAAACATTCAGTTCATTCTTCGCTGCGCTCTGCAAATTAAAGTGTGCACAAAAGGCTTTCAAATGCTGGCATGCATTACATTGTGTCGTACAATTATGTGGCATTGATGCCAAAGCTTTCTGGGATAATCATCAATTATGCCACTGGTATTTTGCAAGCGTGTCAGAGTGTCGGTATGTGTGTGAGTGCGGAGGCAGCGGGGGCATCGAGGTTCAATCAATTCAACGGTGAAATGTAAAACACCGCAAGGATAAAGCAGCAAACTTGACCTATGCACAGAATAATGATGAAAGAAAAGGTGCATTGTAAATAAATAAGCACTGAATAAAAATTGTATACCTCTATCGCACGGCTGAGTCCACCCACCATAAAACATTCAAGGCTCAGGCTAGGATTGCTATACTGAACACATAATTTATAGGTAGACCTATAGACCTAGGTAAAAGGGTATGACTTGCAGTGCAAGTTACTAAGGACTTCATGACTGCCTTTTGTAGCTGAGAATTTTCATAATTCATCATGTTTAAACATTTCTTACCCCTAAGGGCCATAGAACCCACTCAGAAATCAGGTATACAGTTATAAGTAGAGTAAGAGTATACAGTATAGAGTTGGATTAATACCAGTATCAGAAATGCATCTGATACTGCTCAAATTCAGGATCGGGTATCGGCGAGTACGCCAGTCTACACACCGATCCGAAACCCTAATTCATTAACCCAGAAAAAAAATCAACTTGTTTAACCAGAAATTGAAAATGGATTCGTTCATGTTTTAACAAAGGGTTTAACCTGAGCCAGGCCATACAACAAAGATAGTAATCATACCACATCTATACATGGTCAGTAGTAAACAGCTGTTTATTATTATTATTATTAGCAGTAGTAGTAGTAGTAGTAGTATTAATAATAATAATAATAATAATAACTACATATATATATTTTAGGGTTGTCAATCGATTTAAATATTTAATCGCGATTAATTGCATGATTGTCCATAATTAATCACAAATTAATCAAACATTATTTATCTCAAAATGTACCTTAAAGGGAGATTTTTCCAGTATTTAATACTCTTATCAACATGAGAGTGGGCGAATATGCTGCTTTATGCAAATGTATGTATATATTTATTATTATGAATCAATTAACAAGACAAAACAATGACAAATATTGTCCAGAAACCCTCACAGGTACTGCATTTAGCATAAAAAATATACTCAAATCATAACATGGCAAACTGCAGCTCAATAGGCAACAACAGGGGAGAGTCGTGGGTACCCATAGAACCCATTTTCATTCACATATCTTGAGGTCAGAGGTCAAGGGACCCCTTTGAAAATGGACATGCCAGTTTTTCCTCGCCAAATTTAGCGCAAGTTTGGAGTACTATTTAATTGCAACAAGCTAGCATGACATGGTTGGTACCAATGGATTCCTTAGGTTTTGTACGATAGCAGTGTCTTCAATAGCTTTAAAACTGAGCCCGATACAACCTCCAGAAGATCGATTACGTTAATGCGTTAAAGAAATTGACGTGTTATTATCACGTTAACTTTGACAGCCTTCGTTTTTTGTTTTTTTTATCACGCTTGTATCAGATCGGTTCTCTGTATTTGCCAATACTGCAAGTTCAGGTATCAGAATCGGTAGCAGGGAGGACAAAATTGTATCGGAACATCCCTAGTTGTAAGGTTGTTTTGTTAACTACTATATCATTATATTTTTCAGAATATAATAGACGTTACTTCAACTCACTGAACATCACCCAAAGGTGTTGTTCCCTGATCCAAACTGACCACCTGCTCTCTTCTGTTGTCTGTTTAGGTGGAGCTATCTGACAGCACCAACCACATCATCACCGACGCCTATGCCGGGAAGGAATACATCATCCAGGTAACATCTCCTGTCTTGCCGCTCTACCTGACTGATACAATCAACAATTGAATTCTTTGTTATCTACAACAGCATTCAGGAACAATTGTTTCATCTAAAGCTGCAGCCTCAAAACTCGGAAACAAACTTGGAAACAAACATAAATCCAAATCTCTCTCTTTCTCAAAGCACTTTTTCTGCAGATTGGTTTTGGTCTTTGCTTCTTGTTTTTTTTCGTATATACAGCCAGTTCTTGCACATTCTGACTGCATTTCCCAAGCTTATTAATGAATGCTTCTAATTAACTGGTTCTTTCTACTGTGCTTGTGTTCAACAGGTGGCTGCCAAGGACACAGAGATTGGAACATGGAGTGACTGGAGCGTTGCCGTCCACGCTACACCCTGGATTGAAGATCCTCTGCCGATCACTTCCACAACTGATGTGGTTTTTCCTACCGGTAGGTTACAGCCTCAGTTAATGCGTGTACCTTTTTTTCTTAACCTATGGGTCACTTTCAGAGTTGGTGACTTAACGTCAGCTACACAGGTTTGTGGCCTTTGAAAGTTGGTGTTCGCACTGTACTGTCTGAGCTGAACATTTGGTTTCTGAAAACACGACAACAATCTACAACGTCAAGACTGAAAGTTGTTCTTGTTTTGAGTTTTAGCGACTGAGGTTTCCCAATGTATATAGTATAACACTCTCCTTCAGTCAAAAACATGCTAACATGCTCACAATGACAATGCCTATGTTAAGCAGGTGTAATGTTAACCATGTTCACTATCCCAGCAAAGAGCATTAAAGCAAAGAGACGAAATTCCAGTGTTTTGTTTTGTTTTTGTTTTTTTTACAACAGCTGCTGCCGACATTTTGGACTGAAAACGCTTATTATATTTATAATATTTTATTGTACAACACAGGCCATTTCAGTAGAATCTAACAATAGTCACTTAATACTTTTTTACGTCACTTTTTAGGTGGACGCTCTGCTGGCGTCTGGTAGTCGCTTTCAGTCCAAAGTGCCAGAAGCGTAGCTTTGCTGGGCGCTGATGTTGCAATTAACGATCACTTTTTTGGTCATATACGTTCTTTGATCTTAGTTTAGCATGTTAGCATTCAAACACTAAACACAAAGTACAGCTAAGGCTGATGGGAATTTCATTAGCTTTGCAGGTATTTGGTCATAAACCAAAGTATTGAGACATTAAAATGTTGACCTGCTGATGGCGCTAGATGGAAAAGTCAGAGGATCACTAAAGTGTTTACAATTCCTCCTTTAAGGGACATGAATGTCTGCACCAAATTTCATGGAAATACATCCAATAGTTGTTGAGACATTTCACTCAAAACTGCAAATGTCAACCAAAGTCAAAGGATTACCAAATCATTACGATATATTGTCTCGGAAACCATGAATGTTTTTCTAAAATTGCGTGCCAATCCATCTAGATAGTTAACATATTTCACCGGACAAGTGAAAACTTTGACCTTGCTGGTGGCATTAGAGGAAAAGTAATCATCCAAGTCCATGAATGTTGTACAACATTGAATGGTGAGCCATCCAACAGTTGTTGAGATATTTCACTCTGGACAAAAGTGGTGGACCGCTACTGACTTCTAATGTGGCTAAAAGGTTCACGTTTAGAAGGATGAAATAAAGAGAAGCAAAGGCTAAATGCAAATAAGTATCTAACAGTAGCCTGTAATGTGTTGAGATGGCTCATCATGAATAGTTAATGATACACTTATTAATTCACCCAAAAATGCGAGTTGACCACTTCAAAGAGAGAATAGATAGAGATAGAGTGACAAAGGGCTTACACTGAGTGTGACTATATGTAGAAATATTATAATAATATTTCTATAATGCAGTTTAGTTTTTATCAGTTTTGTAATCCATCAGGTGAAGAAATCATTATGATGATAATACAGTATTCCTATAATGTTTTTAACATTGTTCTCCGTGCCCACGGCTGTCACGCAGTAAATTTCCTGAACCCAGTTAGGTATGAAATTAAAGTTTGGTTAATAACTTTCTTTATCATTAAATTGAGTACACTACAAGCGTTTGATAGCCTTGAACTTTTTATCGCAGCTTAAGCTACAAGATCCGGCAGCCTTCAGACAAATCGACACACATCAACCTGAGCGCCCGAACAAGGCCTCGGGGAAACACTGTGCCACTGTCTTTTAAAAAATTGCTCACGTCTCCTCCTACATCCTCAGAATGGCTCACTTCAAATATAACAGCTCTACACTTTTCCTCGGTTTTATTTATGCATGAGAAATGACCATTTAACATCAAATTCATTATAGATTAGTATATTCTGTGCGTCCCTGGACACACACACGCATACTCGCTTACACACAAGGACAAAAAATTATCTGTGGGAATTATCTAGTTGGCAGCCCTTCAGCGTGTGGCAGAGATCAAGGATGGCTCTCTTGTCAAATCGAAATCTCTCAACGCACTGATGATCCCTGAACAACAAGACATCCATTCCAGGTCTGAACACTCTTTTGTACTCACCTCTCCGACCGCGCTGGAATAGCAAATGGAAAGGAAAACATTTTGAATGAATAAACACTGAATATGAGTTGACAGGGTTTTGATGTCCACTAATAAAGGTTTGAATTGCGATCCTGCAGTGATCTTGCAATAGTAGGGAGTGTTTATTACAGGCAAAATATGGCATATATTGGTGTTTTGTGTGTGGTTAAAAGCGTCAAGTGGTTGAAACTTTCTAGTCTGTGTCACCACCTTGCAGTTTAGTGTGGTGCGAGGTATGCTTCTGCACCTATAATCACACACATAGTGGTGTCACAGTGTACTGACCACTCAAGGCAAGACCTTTAACCACTGGAAGTTGGCAAAAAAATAGATTGCTCTCTGCAGAGGTCAAATTTAGGGAGAAAAATCTGGATTATTATTAAAGTTAATACTAATGTGTCACTGGATTTGATACAGCTGTTGGGTGGAGCACGCAAATCGGTCAAATACCGATTTACATGCGAAGTTCTAAGATCGATATGTCCAACAATAAAACCTTCTCAGCAAGTTTTCAAAGAAATCACTTCCACCACAGAGGAGAACCTTTTTTTATTAATAGGTTACAGCCCAATCTATCTAACCACCAACTTTAATTACATTGTACTTTTCATACTCAAAGCGTATATCTGCTACACTAAAGATTTACATTGAGTCACTCACACCAATCAAAGGCAGGGTTCCTATGCACTATGGAAAAGTATGGAATTTGATTTTTAGTAATTTTCAAGTCTGGATAAGTATGGAAAAAAGAAAAGAGAGTATGAAAAAAAAAATTCTGTTTCCAGACAATTGCCCTTATTGTGTTTTCTAAAATATGAAATTCAGAATTTCAAGGAGCAGAGAGAGGCTGGCACGACAGTCCCAAATACAAAGCCTGGTTGGTTAACAATTCCAAATTGGAAAAGAGAACTGGATGCAAACTTTGTGTAACTTTGCGTTTGACATCTCCACCGTGGAGGAGGCGCAAAGCACTGTAGTCTCGTCACACAGCATCCTCTGCATCCCGAGTTACAAAGTCACAAAGTCACAAAGTCAAATATGGAAAAGTCTGGAAATTTGAGTCTGGTAAAGTATGGAATTTTGAAATGTGTAGGAACCCTGCAAAGGCCTCATACAGGTTGGCCTGACCATGTGATTGGTGGAGATTGTTGGGCGGTACTCAGCCTGAGAAATGTTCACACTGTCAGGGCTAAAAAAGACCTTGTCTTTATGTTTTTAATTAGCATTTAATAATATTCCCCTAATATTGGGTCTCTATCAAAGTGTAAAATGTTATTTTAAATGTGATTTGTGAATAAATAACACTGAACACTAACATACAGTAGCTTTCTATTATAATTGGAAAGTGTTTCAGTTGAACAACCCCTGACATCACTGTGCCCACATTAGTCTTGAATCCAAACCTACACCATTGCATATCAACTCATTAAAAGTAAAAAGATTAACATAAAGGGAAGATCTATCCTAAAGATGTGACTTACTGAAAACACCAACCCAATTTAAAGTCTTTCTAAGAAAACATTCTGTCTACCTATCTTTCTCTCCCTCTCGCTGCCCGTCCAGTGACATGTCTCAGCAGTTTTACAGTCCAACAGTGACTCCTGTTGGCCGTGAACAGCACTGCATGCTGATCATCACCCAGTCAACACTGACTGTGCTTATGCACGCCTAGAAACACACAAATGCATGCTAAACAGCACACAAAGAACATGCAGCATGCTCTAACACTCCCTCACACACACACACACATAAGCAATGCTACACACACACACACACACGCACACACAGTACCTCCCCTGATAACCCACACTCTACACACACACACACACACACACATAAACACTGACTCAGTACACAGTGTATTATTCTTGTTCTCAAGGAAAGAACAGGAGGTTATTGGGATTCTCCTCATGCGTCTTCTTGATCCAGCTGCAGCCTCTCTGCTTCCCTTCCCTCTCTCCTTGTCCCCTTCTCTCTTTTTTTCTTTCTCATTCTCTCTTTTTCTTCTAGGTCTCTCTTTCTCTTTTTATTTCTCTTTTCCTCCATTGATCGCTCACTCTTTCTCTTACGCTTACATTTTTGTCTTATCTGATATTCTGGCCTTCTGCCACCTTCTTTACAGATGTTACTTTGTGGATGACCGATTACATCTGTTGTCTGTTTTGTTAATATCAATAAAGTGACATCAGGGTTGGTTGTCATTCCCATACATAGATACCCCATATTATGTTTTCTTGTCCGTTTGGTCCACAGCTTGAAGTGGAAAAAAACAAGTGCTAGTATTACAGTAATATTACATTCTGAATTTTAACTAAAATATATTAGGAGATATTGGGTTTGGCGTTCCTCCCCCAAGAAAACGATTTTACATCATTTTGGACCATTATTATTACTACTATACAGTAGATAATGCCCAGAAAGCTTGCTATAGTTAAATAATTATTCTATTATTTACACATATCACAGCTTTCATCTGAACATTTAATTCTTCTGGAAATGTTGGCCCCAAAAGAGCAGATTCAGAGAACTTTAAAACGTTTTGTTCATTACATTTGTTCACAAATAAAGCAAGTTGTGACGAACCGTTCGCTAATTGTTTTACAAAAAGGACGTGAGCATTAATGATAACTTACAGCACCCTCGTTCTCAGAATCACATTAATAGGGAAACAAGGAAAATATCTTATTTCCTGTCCACAACTGGACCCATAAACACGTTCAAAGTTCAGCCAGGGCCAACTTTTTTCCAGCTGACCAGCTTGTTAACATTCACACACTGCCCAATATTTCCTTGGCTGCTTAGTCGAATAGGAAATGAACAGACTTCCTGTGACTTATTGATTGTGTAGCTCGCAGTCTGAACACACGGCTACACTTTCTCCATTTCCTCCCTGTCTTTCTCCTGTCTTGCCTCTGCTACATTTCCTACATTTTTTTGTTTGTTTCTGTTGTTCTCTGT
This sequence comes from Sebastiscus tertius, assembly GCA_916701665.1. NCBI lineage: Eukaryota > Metazoa > Chordata > Actinopteri > Perciformes > Sebastidae > Sebastiscus > Sebastiscus tertius. Next base: position 94,776 of record CAKAOH010040442.1, read on the forward strand.
TCATGCATCAGCAAAAACATGTCGCCCATACCTCACCTCACGGAGAGTTGCCCTTATGTGCCTGCTCTGTTTCCTGGCATCAACAGCCTCATTTCACATCAAAAGGGGTCGCCCAGTGACAGATAGACGACATTTAGAAATCCCATCCTCGGTGATCGGACCATCGCTCGGCAACCGCATTCCAGGAAGTAAAAAGCAGATATGGTCGAGGCTTTAAAAAGTTGCAACCATCTAAGTTTCTGCCTCGCCCACTCTGTGAGACAGAAACTGGACACTGTCTAGCACCAAACAGGCAACACTAGATATCACTTCTTATATCCTTCATGTCTGGATCTATTTATAAATGCTTAGTTTCTGCTCAATAAGCAGAGACCACCACGGCTAAATGTTGAAGCAAATGCTGAGGTACCTTAAGGTCCTCTTCTGCTGCATGCTGGCTCCAATTCATGGGAAATGCACTACTTATTATGTCAGTAATGTGTAATAGAATATTAAAACGCTTATTGTTGTTTATTCAAAAAATTTCAGGCGTTCGGGTCCTAGAAGTAAAAATGTCATTCAATTTCTCCACAGACAAAGTTAGGTGATTGACATAGATCAACATATTCTCATACAACAGTTTGTATGATATATTACGAAAAGTTATTCCTCATTTTTTGTGCGTTTTCCAACGACTGTCCACCAACATGTGTCAATTTCCACTCATTACATGCATGTAGTCTTTTCAAAATTAACTTCTGTCTTCACATGAAACAGCTTGGTCAGGTTTAGGCAACAAAACTACTTAGTTAGGTTTAGGAAAAGATAGACTTGGTTAGGTTTAGGCAACAAAACTACTTAGGTTTAGGAAAAGATATACTTGGTTAGGTTTAGGCAACAAAACTACTTAGGTTTAGGAAAAGATAGACTTGGTTAGGTTTAGGCAACAAAACTACTTAGTTAGGTTTAGGAAAAGATAGACTTGGTAAGGTTAAGGCAACAAAACTACTTAGTTAGGTTTAGAAAAGATAGACTTGGCTAGGTTTAGGCAACAAAACTACTTAGTTAGGTTTAGGAAAAGATAGACTTCGTAAGGTTAAGGCAACAAAACTACTTAGTTAAGTTTAGGAAAAGATTGTGGTTTGTGTTAAAATAACTCCGGAAGTGGCGTCACTTAAGTACGGAAGCTACGTGACAAATAAATCAATGTTGACTTCTGTTTTCACACGGGGTACGAACTCCGATCAATAAATAAGATAAACCTACAGTAGTGTTTATCCAGGAGACTCCTGTCTTGTGTTTCTGTTGTTGGAAGACATCTGCTTCTCCTGCTTCGCTATGTCTCCAATGACTGACAAAGATGGCAACAAGAAAAACCTAAATCTAAGCTTTGTGAAGTTACAGTACGGATGATCACAGATGCTGATTTTCTTTCTTTGGAATATCCTAAAGCCTCAGACATCAACATTATCAGCGTAAACAGGCGCGGTAGTTTTAGTTGAAGTCACTTCAGGGAATTTAATCGTATCGTCTTCTCTTTCTCTTGTGCATTCTTTATCCATTCTTCTTGTTTTAATCTTTATTTTTCAGATCTCCCCCTCACTCTCCGCTCCCTCTTTCCTCTTTCACCTGTTTTTCTTCCCCACTGCTGTTCATCAATCGTCTCTCTCCTCCTCACATTGTTGTCTTGTCTCCCTGTCCCCAGCTACCTTGTTACATCAGTGTACACCCCATAACTGTCTCTCCTTGTCGCCATCACATTATGTCTGCATAATTTTTATTTCCTCCACCACTCCAAAGCAAAATGTTTTGCTGCGGGCAGGGTAGTATTTCACTGAGCTGCTGAACATGTTAAATGTGCCCTAGCTCTCTCTCTCTCTCTCTCTCTGGCTATTTCACACCTGGCTGCTTCTTCCCGACTCCCAACACAGTAATAGACTACAGTCATTAATTAGAAGGAGAGGGAAATCATATTCTCTCTTCAGTAACAAAAATGCTGTGGGTTCTAGACTGAGCTGCAAACTGTGGGCCTGAGTTAATATCTGCTGTGCTGCCTGCAGCTGTAGCAATAGCCCTGTTTTTTTATAAAACATTAAACTGTGATATTTTTATTTGTCAAGTCATGTAAAACCAAGCTGAAGCACTAAAACAGCTTAAGCACAGAGTCATTTTTCGGCATATTTATCGTTTGCCACAACTTTTAAGTACCAGCCCCCATATACATTAACATAACTGTATAGAGCGGTGCAGGAGTGAGTCCTAAAACCCAGAAATGAGTTTGCATTTTTGAGTGGGTGAATATTTCACTCATGAATTTAGAAGCTAGTGGCTAAATGAGACTACTAAACGCCATCACGCCAACTCGTCCACCTTTACAGCCTCGTTGTGTTTATACTCGCGCTCTTCCGACAGTGGCGTAGTTCGTTTATAGCCTAACTTTTTTCTCCTGGCGATTGCATTTACACTTAAAAAATCATAAAACTTGTGTTCCTTTGTGAAGATTATCTTGCTGAACAAAACGTGTAAGTATCATAAACGTGCGTTTGCCACAGAGTTTATTAGCTTACCCAATGGAAAAATCCCATTGGCTTGTTGTCGAGGGAACCTGGGCGATGCTAACTTTCTGGTTGACCTACAAAAATATGTCATCCCTGGAGCACTCTATTGGTTGGAACCGGTCTGGTCTTTCTTTATCTTATTATTTTATTATTAATTTATTTATTGTTGTGAAATTTGACCAGGACATGAATGTATTTGCTCTAAAGTCTCAATTCATGTGAGGTGATCAGGAAGTCAAGTCTCAGTGCAGTTAAATGGGAAAAGATAAAGTCTCAAGTCTTCAATTTTGTGACTTAAAGGTAGGGTTAGTAGTGCCGTTAAAAAAAAAAAAAAAATGTTGTATTTGTTGAAATTCCCATTACATCCCGATAACGATCAATAAATCAAATGCTCTGACAAAATAAAAGGAAAAACCTGCCTGCCTGTCTACCTGCGTGCACTCTGCCCGTGCCTTCATTGTGCGTCCCTGGAGCCTTCCACAAGCTGCTAGCTTGACAGCTGTGAGCACTAATAGCCATGTTTGTTGTTTACGTTCATCATGATAATTTGGGGGGAGTGGCTTTGGAGGCAGGCCTTCAGCGACGGACTGTCAGTGTTGCCGACTTAACGACTTTCTTGCTATATATTTAGCAACTTTTGGAGCTAACGCTGCTACTTTCATTGGAAAAGAGTTGGCAACACTGGGCTGGGTTTTCAGTTGGATCATTTTTTTAATATCTAGTGTACTCTTATTATAGACCCTACCTTTAGATGGGACTTGAGTAGGTCTACAGCTCTGATAATGTGCTGTAAAATCAAAATATACAGTATATTGTGGGTGTGCAAATGGGTCGATTTTCAAAGTGTGTATTAGATCGTCTCTTATCAGCAGTATATTAACTGCTACAATGCACATTCCCCCCTTGTTTTAACTTTCCTGCTCTATTCACTGTCTCCTTTACCTCAGGGTTTTTACCTCATCCTCTCTTTCGCTTTCTTGTATTTCCGTCTCCGTGTTGTATCCGTCTATCTATTTTGCTCCGTCTCTCTCTACGTTTCCCCCCTCGGCTTTAGTATGAATGAGATTTGTTTTCTGTCCAGTTCACTTCATAACTGCCTTGACAAGTCCCATATTGATTGGGCTTCCAGATTAGAATTGATTCCACTCTGCACTGTATTTCCTTTTCTGTTTGGTTCTTCCAGGTATGATGAGCACTTTTCAGTGAGCATTCATTAATATGACGTTTTGGGTGTTTTGGAACAAATATGATTTTGTAACACTGTACTGTATAACCACAGAAAAAAAAAAAGAAAACTGAAGGAAAAATGAAAGTAAGGATTTAGAGGAATATGCTCAGTTATTGTGTTTTCTGATTGTTTTTCCAGAGACTAAGACCTCCCCGATACCATCCTCCAACGCACCACAAAAGGCCGAACCTCCAGTGGGCAGAGCTGCCAGGCTCCTCACATTTTTCTCCCCTTTGCTGTTAGGAATGCTGCTGCTGTTCATGTGGTGAGCAACACACACACACACACACACACACACACACACACACACACACACACACACTTCTTGTAATGAGTCTACAACCCTCATCTTTGAGTTGATTATGAACTCCGTCATTCAGTCACATATTGGCAAGTCGATGCATGTCTATTGACGGCAAGAGCTCATTTAATAGAACAAGAGCAACAACGATTGGGCGAGTTTGTTTTATGACCCAGCGGGGCGTTTTTCTTCATATTTTTTCTGCAGAGCCCCTGGAGGGATTGGGGCAAAATCCAATCCGAAGCTGTCCCGTTTCATTAATTTTACAGGTTTTGCTCTATAAATCACGCCGTAATAGTACGTCTCCTGTCGAAGATGTAGATGTTGTACAATGAATGTTGAAAAGCTGAATGTCACAGTTCGCAACAAAGCTCGCTGTAAAAGTGTGCAAACAAGGAGTTTTTTGATTTGCTCCAAAAAGAGAAACACTGCCAAGCACTCTGATAACAACACTTCAACTAAGTGACATTAAACGTGGCTGCATCTCCAAGTTCAGCCCAGTTTAACCACTTGAGGACGAAGCGAGCCAGGTTTAGTTGGATGAATATGCTAAAGGCACATTCATGCCCAATGTTCCTACCATGTCTACTACAGCGAGTCCAACTGGGAATCTGTTATGTGCTGTTTACGCACTGTATTATCTCTTAGATCATGAATGACAAGTTATTTTTGTAATATAGGCCAATGCTAGCTTCTGTTTCTACTCAACTGCAGTTCGAAGGGAAACATTCTTCTTTTTGCTTCACTAGATTTATCTGACAGCTAAAGTTAAAATCTACTTTACTTTACAGATTTAGCATAAAAAAACACATGATAAGCTCATGTATTGTTAAAGATTAAACAAGCGGTTCCTAAATGGTTTCATTTAAAGGAGACCTATTATGCTTATTTTCAGGTGCATACTGGTATTTGGGGTTTTCTACTAGAACATGTTTACATGCTTTAATGTTCAAAAAAAGCTTTATTTTTCTCATACTGACTCAACTACAGCACCTCTTTTCACTCTCTGTCTGAAACGTTCTGTTTGAGCTCCTGGCCCCGCCCTCCTGAAAACCCCAGTCTGCTCTGATTGGTCAGCTGGCCCACTCTATTGTGATTGGTCAATTGAACCAATCTCTTTGGACTCCGCTCTAGCTCCGCTTTAACTAGCTTTTGTTTGAGGGCGTGCCAAACTAGTCGCTAAGCAGGTATTATGCAAACGTGTTACTTGGTGACATCACCGAGAGCGGAACTTCAAGCGAGGCGTTTCAGGCAGTTCAGGACATGAACAAAAATGTCTTCAAATAACTGTTTGAGGTCCAAAGAGGTAAAATGTTCCAACACAACACCCTTTAAACCCTCTTTAAAAGTTAACGACGGACTGATAGATGGAAAGCTACAAACATATACAACCAGTATAAGCACTAACTACTAAAAAAGGCAAATCCCAAGTGATACGCCTAAAACAAAATCAACAAAACAGACAATTCCGTTGTTTGATGCAGTGCAGCTTGTGATGCCCAATTTGTGCTTGTGTCTCTTTTCCCTTCCAGATGTAAATGTCTTATTCCTGAAGGGAGTAGGAGGAAGAAGAAGAGGAGGAGGAGGAGGAGGAGGAGGCTGGTCTTTTTTCTATTTTGCACATGTTTCAAGGATACAGTGCATTGCTCATTTCTGTCCATCACACAGTTACTCACCGAGATTACTTAGACATGAAACCAGACGATGATAATGCGGGTTCCGCATTTTTGATTAATGGTGACAAAGAAATTCTTCAGAGGAACTTTTGAAAAGCGGCTTCATCAACAGCAGCAGCAGCAGCAGCAACAGGAGCAGCAACAACAACTACAACAACAACAACAGCAGTGATATCAGCATAAACAGTCTTATATTACCCCCTGGTGGCTTTGATGGGCCACAGCAGACTTTGTTTGGCAGACGACAGTTTGGGAATCTCCTCCAAGAAAAAAATCAGCTCCTCAGATGACAAAACAAAAAAAAATCTCCTCATTACATTTTTGTTCTTTTTTTATTGATCACTGATTAATTTTTCACTTTCTTCTGAAATTGCAGCACCGTACAGACAAACACACACATATATAGAGCATTCGTGCGTGTGTTTGTGTGTATAGTTACCGTAGCAGTCCCCATACAGCTAAATCATCATGCCAAAGACTCAACTTCACCAACCCCCCACCGCCCCACCAACCCACCCCCCAACAAAGTGGTTCCCAAACAATTCACTGAGCTTCCTGAAGCCCGTGTCTGCCTTCGTCGTGGGTTAAAAAAACCCTAGAAAGTTTTATGTGTGCGTGCGTGTGTATGTGTTGTGCACAGCACCCTGATTGATGCCGGATCAAAACAGTACACGAGTGAAACTTGGGACGAGTCTGAGGAACCCTGCAGCTCCTGTTTGTGTAAAACCACCCATTTAACAAAGAAGCCACACAAATACTCCCATCAGACTCTGAATCTGCCAACTCCCGACGACTGAATCAAACTGACGGAGCGAGTTTTTTTTTTTTTTTTCGATATGAGGACTAACACTTTGGAAAAAGTCAGTAACAGTAGTCTGGCTTATTTAGACAATTAGCTTTACACTCTGCTTTCAGCGACTGGCAAAGAGGACCTGGATTGTAAGAAAAAAAAATAAAAATAAAGTGGATTTCAGACTGAACAATTCTTTGCCCACCCATTTGTTTTGGTTTCGACAACGACGAAGTTGGTTATCGATACGAGCTACGTTGGTTTTCCATTCTGCTCTGTGCTGTAAAATACATAAAAACAGTTTGCTTTCCAAAATTCTGACGCCTTTACGAACATACAAACAAATGTCTTTTTTGCAGTTTACATTTCAATAGCCAATATCACCAGTTAATATTATGTTATTCAAAGGAATATTGATGTGTTTTATTGTATTTTTTTATCTTATGGACAGATAATACAAACACACCTATAGGATTTTAGTTTTTTTTTTTTTTTTTTTTCAGACATTCATAATGGCTTAATTCTCCTTGATCCTATTTTGTAAACTATGATATGTAACTTTAACATTGAACAAAAAGTTTATTATTTAATAATAATAATAATGTATGTATTAGCAGTAGAATGTCGTAACCTGTACCTGGGGTCTTTTTTATAGATGTATATACAATGACAGGTTTCAACCATTAAATGTGACCATTTCACAATGAATGATGACACCCTGGCCTCATACTCATTTTGCCTTTTGTGAACTGATAGCACGACATGTCAAGGCCCGTTATTCTTTTCCGCTCTGACCCGGGTCATCCAGATTACGTTCTCCTGATAAAACAAGATGAAGGAGACTTGTCAATGAAATGCATTCATTTTTAAACTTGCATAAAGACACATGTAACAGTTGATGATGCATTACTTAGTCCCACATTCTGCCATCCGCTTCATTTCTGGCTTTCCAAACTAATACTTGAGACCTTGCAGAGAGTGTTTTTCTCACTTTGGCTCGATGGGAGAAATATATTCACAGATTTAGATGAGTTATATTGGCATTGCATTGAAATATAATACTGTTTTGGTATGATGCATCACCCTCTCTTCACTTAAAATCCATCCTCAGTTGGTATGTCAATGCGGGGTATTTGTGTCCATTCTTTTTTAATTGATTACATCATATTACATTAAATATGTCTCATGTTACAGCACACAGATGCTAATTGAGAAAGATGCCGATTTGAGCAACTTCAAGAAGTTGCATTTAAAGTTAGTTTTCCCACACAATGAAAAGCTCTGCACTAACATCAGCATGCATAACATAGCATAACATGCTGATGTTTACAATGCCTGTAAACTGTGAGTGTTTGCAACGGACTGTTTTGGCAGTAATTGCACCAAATAAGTTTGGCTAAAGTGGGGTTTTCGTTTAAAAACTTTATGTGATCATCTTAACTGCCAGTGTTTGTAACCCCATCTGACATCACCACGTTCAGTTAACGTCCTCAGATGAATACAATATCAACACTCAGCCTGATGCATGCAGCAAGAATATTAGAACAAAGGAGATTGGTCAAAACTCTCCTCTTGACCTTTTAGCTCTCACTCTCCGTGCCTCCCTCTCTCTCTCTCTCTCTCTCTCTTTAATCTGTCTCACTGTCTCTCTTCCCTCTCTCTCAAGCTCTCTTTCTTTCAATATTCTGACAAGTTCTGGCAGGCCGACGTGGAGACCGAGGACAAATCAATACACCATCTAACAGCTGTCAGCTGGAGTCCTCTGTGTGTGCAGGGTGTATCTGCCGCCGTCGGTATTGCATTCATTACTCTTTCCTTCCTCTCCTTGCTCATACTCGCCCGTCCTTATTGTTTTTAAAACGGAGGTGTCGATGAGAACCCAATTAATATTTTACAATGACAGGGCATGAAGTGAACAAGGAGGGTAAAGAGACCTCGACAGAAGAAAGGTGATGAGGACAAGTCTTATGTGTTGTCCTCGTTGTTCTTTGTGTTGCGAGTAGTCAGAGAAAGTATTTTTTTTTTTTTGCTCTTATAGTTAATAAGTAGCATCATATATAACCTTTCACCTGATATTTCAACCGAACTTTAATTAAATGCAATTGAAATGTCCAGCCATGCTCCCTCTGTCTGCAGCCACAATGTGATCCACATTAACCTCTATATAGGAAAGTGTGTGCGTGTGTGTGCATGTGCGTGTGCGTGTGTGTGCCTGTCAGTTCCAACAGCCTTGCTCTGCTCTAATGACTAGCTTGACCTTTCACTGATAACTGGATGAATGACACGATCTCTCCTTCCCACTCAATTCAGCCCCGGCTTCTGGCTCTCTCCTCTCTTTAAACACTCAACTCGCTGCCTCTCTATCTTTTGCTCCACGGCTTCCTTTATCTCTCTGTTTTTTACAATTCCTGTCTGTTTCTGCACCTTTTTTTCCTCACAAACTTCATCTTGTGATTCTTCCTTCTTCTTCTTCTTCTTGGGCATTATTTCATACAGTTTTGAAGCCACATTTCAACGTGTTCTCATCCCAAACTGACGCTTTGTTGGATCCCACGGTGTCACTTTTCGGTCGCGGTAACTTTTCGTGCTTAATGTTTCATGCTTAATGTTTCGTGCTTAACGTCGCCAAAGCACTTTCTGTGAATGTTTACTATTGCCGTGGATGGGTTTACATTGTAGTTAATGAAAAGCCCGGCGCATCTCAAACTAACGCTAAAGGGGGTGCCTTATGAGTCAGCATCGAACACCGATAGCTGTGACAAAGCGTCAGTATTTGACGCCCCGGGAATGAGATGAGTGCACCTTTAATATATCAAAACGTGTGGCCTGTTATGTACACTTGTGCTTTTGCTTTTGGCAGCAATGTGTTGTTTACTTTTCCATAAAGTCTGTTCAAATATATATATATTTTTTTTGTGCTATACTAATATGAAAGTGTTCTGATTCTTCCAATACAAGGCTACCTTTGTTTGAATTTTAACATACATTCAGTGGCCACTTTATTACACCTGTAAAATCAAATGCATCTTCTCCCATTAATCTACTTCTATAAAGATAATAATGCTCAGTTTTGATTGACACTGTCAGAGAGGTATTAATTTAACTATAATTGAAGTTTGCAGTGGTGTCATAAAACACATGCAGCTTTGTCGAACTCTATGCTATCAACTTTTTTTTCATAACTTTCAACGGCCAAATTCAAAAAATGTGTTGTTAATGTTTTATTATTATTCATTGTACACTATTGGAGAAAAGAAAATCCTGAATTTGGCCACAGGAGGGCAGCAGAGCAGGTCCTTCACCGTGCGCTGTCTGTGGTGCTGAAACATTCAAACGCAGTCTCTATCTCTGTGCCTCTCTCCATGGTGCTGAATAATTCAGACGAATGGTATATCCCACTCTGATTTCATATCTCCTCTGTCCTCATAATGACCTGCAAATCAATTAAGTCCACCATCATAATGCCAGTTCCTTTTGCTGATGTGCAAAAAGGGGATGGGTGGAGCAGACGTATGTCACACTGCATTAGTAACCATTAGTGTCATATCATTATGTTCTTTTATTCTGGCCTGATTCTGATTATTCCACCAATTACTTGTCAGCCTCAAACACTAGCAGAACATTGTCTCGTCTGCACTGTCGTCTATGAAGAACTACAACTGTAAGTTAGCGCTACAAACTGAGAGTTCATGTCCTGAGTCATGATGCCATTCACCACAATTACTGCCAGAGCGTTGGTGTTTCCGAAATGTTACTCACTGCAAACTGCCGCCTCATTCTCCAAATTGGTGGTGATTCTCGTGATTGCATTGATCTCTTCCGTCTCTTCCAAGAACGGACCAAATTGCCAAACATGTAAGCTCGGTGAGTAATGTTGTGTCTGAATCTGTAAATAAGAAAACGTTTCAGGATTGGATCAGGCATTTTAGCATCGGATAACAGAAGCAGAAATGTATTTCACATCACAAAGCAACTGTGGGCACAGAAATATAAATAAATAAATGAGGTCACTAAATATACCTTTAAAGGGCAGACAGAGCTTAAGTGGAGAAAAAAGCAAATCACTGATTGAATTTGAAATTCTAAATGAATCCCTACTGAGGAAGTCATTTAGAATAAAAGACAGCCAGGCTAATTAAAGTCACCCCATTAAAAGGGATTAAACAGATATGATCTCGGATCTTTAATAGTGATTATTAAAATTGGATTCTACGTGAGTGGTTAAAATTTAAATTTATTACATGGCAAGTTTCATTTTAATCTGAACTGACACACCTATTAAAAATCCACTCCACTCAGCAGGTTTGCCTAATTTGAAATACGGGAGCCGATATTATCCGCCAGTCCAGGGTTCAATATTGGGATTATTCTACCTCTCATATTCATGAAATAAAAACACTATTTTAACAAAACCAAAAGCAACATTTACATTGCAAGGCAACCTGTTGGTTTGGTTTACTACTGTACTGTTCATTATATTAGTCTCAAGCATATTGTGGATCCTGAAACAGTGTAAACTATCGTGAGAGACACCTCGTAGAAGAGAGTAGGCACTTCACAATGAAATGTAACATTAACTCGAATACTGTACTTAAGTGCTATTTTGACATACTTGTACTTCACTTGAGTATTTCCATCTTATTCTATTTTAATTCCCTACATTTATTTGGCTCTTATAGTTACTTTTTACATATAAAACATGATGTACTTCTGTGATATGATGCAGTATACTATACTGCTAATCCACCTAGTAGTATACAAAGTATCTAAAATTGTCTCCATGTTGAGGAACTGCATCGTTAAAATGCTCTTACATGTATTTGTTTGAGATATAAACAGAATAATATCATATTTTATAATAATATAACACTGTGAAAAAAAGGCATTCTACATAATGAGTACATTTGGTGAAAACACTTCTGTACTTCTACTGAAGCAACATTTTGAATTCAGGACTTAAACTTGTAATGAAGTGTTTTTAGACTGCGGTATTTCTACTTTTACTTTAGTAAAGGATCTGAATACTTTTTCCAGCATGCTATTTAGCTACAGTATGGAGTTAGTTACATGTTTAGTGCCTGGTCGTTTGTGTTCATTCTGTGGTCTCTTTCATCCTCTAGTGGTGCTTAGAGAAACTACAGCCACTAAAAGTTAGATCTTTTCTGTAAATACCTTGATCAAATGACTAAACACCACCAAACATTAGTACATTAATTAACAGATACGTGGGTCTATCAATGACCATATTTAACATACAGATATCCTTCCTTTTATGTGTAGAGCATAGGGGGAACAAAAACAAAACAAAAAGAAAAGAAATGAGTAAAATATATTTATAATACAGTATATATACATACACACACACACACACACACACATATATATATTAATAATATGAATAATAAAGATGAAATACATCAAATTTCTTAATATTCCTTTGGTGTTATTATCGGCTGTTCCACCTATAACGTGTAGGGTGGCAGCAGAACTCTTGCAAAAGAGATTTTTAATCTCGATGAGTACTACCTGTTTAAATAAAGGTTAAATAAAAAAAAATAATAATTTTGTATTTTTTGTAATTGTGTATTTAATTTTTTTAAAGCCTGCAAACAGAGCCATGAGGAGGTGCAGAAGTCTAGTCTTCTCTCAGAACACTTGAATTACAATATGCTGAAAGGTTATCATGAAATTTTTGCCAAATGATGCCAACAATATGGCAATTTTATAACTCATCCATTTTTTTAACATTACGGCATGTAAACATGTTCTAGTAGAAACACTAAATACAAGTATGAACCTGAAAATGAGCATAATATAAGACCTTTAATATTCCTTTGGTGTTATTATCCTGCTGTTCCACCTGTGACCTATAGGGCGGCAGCAGAGCAGCAACACTACCACAAAAACACAACATAAGAAGAAGAGGAAGAAGAGTCTAGCCTGTGCATGGCAATGTGGTGAGTATCGTTATATTTATCAATTGGTTGATTAAAAACGACTTAAAAACATTTGAATCAGCTAATAAACAATTGAATTACACGTGTTAATAGCAGGAGAAGCGTGTCATGTTGTGTAATTGACTGCAGTTAGCTATAGCAGAGCTCATCGTGACTGTCTGCACCGCCTACACAAAGCAGCAGCTCACTGCTAGCCTGTTAGCTCACAGCTAGCACGACAATGATGTCAATATAGCTCTGTAAGATAAGGTTATCTAACTATGTCTTTCTTTTTAAACGCTCTAACGTTGACTTGTGCATGTCAGACGAATAACAAATGAGCTCAGTAAACCTTGCTGGTGTTAACCACAGGTAACCAGGAGATAACAGCAGGTGACTGAAATAACTAGCTAGCTAATTAACATTTCATACCTAGAGGCACAAAAGCAAGAGACTGCTGTTACATCAGCAAATGCAAAACGATGAGATGCATTCAGATAGACTGCCAGTTGAGTACAGTATGTCCCACATTTCACTCAGTTGCATGAGAGACAGAGACCTATTTTTATTTACCCTCTAGGTTCAAAATGACAAGACAGGAACAGTGAGTGGTCTCTGAGATGAACACTATGTATGTTTGGATGGGAAGTGAGGAATATAGAAATGTAGTCTTTTTTGGCTTCATTGTTCATGAAGCAGTGGAGTCTGCATGGGGATGCAAAGGGTAACCTTTAGATGAGGACTGCTGCTGTGCATTTTAAATTTGCATAATTCAAGATTTAGTGGCTTCTTTTGCCAATAGTGTTGCTGCAAAATTGCAATGCTTCAGTAAAAATCCAGCTTGTGTATTTACAAGTTTCAAGTTTATTTGTCATATGCATTTAAAAGTGCAGTGTACGTACAGTGAAATGCAATGAAATGCATTTTACCCTGGCTCTCTCTCAGCCCTTAAACTCTATAAATAGTACAGTTGATAAATACTACAATAAATAAGACAATACCTGAGAATAAAATTATAAAACAACCTTTAGATGAGGACTGCTGTTGTGCATTTTAAATTTGCATAATTCAAGATTTAGTGGCTTCTTTTTGCCAATAGTGTTGCTGCAAAATTGCAATGCTTCAGTAAAAATCCAGCTTGTGTATTTACAAGTTTTCAAGTTTATTTGTCATATGCATTTGAGTATGGGTATGAAGTGTCAAGATCTTCTTTTCAAAAGCAAGAGAACTGAAACCTATTTTTCTCTGGGTTCAGAAGACAAGACATGAACAAGTGGTCTCTGAGATGAACACTGTGTTTGGATGGGAAGTGAGGAGCAAGAGTATAGAAATGTAGTCTTTTTGCCTTCATTGTTCATGAAGCAGTGGAGTCTTTTATTTCAATGCAGAGGGGTAACCTTTAGATGAGGATTGCTGCTGTGTGTTTTAAATTTGCATAAATCAAGATTTAGTAGATTCTTTTGCCAATAGTGTTGCTGCAAATTGCAATGCTTCAGTAAAATACCAGCTTGTGTTTTATTATTGTGCTTTATTATGTCATTTTCACTGTCTTTATTTGTGAGATATCATATTTTATCTTGTCACGAAGGCACATTGTCAAAACCTAGTCATAGATCCAAACAGACCATTTTGCAGAGGTACACATCTTCACAGCAATTTATTTAGAATGTATATGCATGTTTTGTGTTTACCAGCGCCGTCAATCGATTACAATGTTTAATTACGATTAATCACAAATTAATCACAAATGTTTTATCTTTTCAAAATATACCTTAAAGGGAGAAGTATTTCATACTCTTATTAACATGGGAGTGGGCACATATGCTGCTTTATGCAAATGTATGTGTATATTTATTATTGTAAATCAGTGATTATCATAAAGTGGGCATGTCTCTGAAGGGGAGACTCGTGGGTACCCATAGAACCCATTTTCATTCACATATCTTGAGGTCAAAGGTCAAGGGACCCCTTTGAAAATGGCCACGCCAGTTTTTCCTCGCCAAAATTTAGTGCACGTTTGGATCGTCATTTAGTTATTTTCTAGTTTCATATGATGTCTATCTTCACTCTAGCTTTAAAACTGAGCCTGCTATAACCTCCAAAAGATCAAATAGTGCCTGGGCTGGACGACGGCCTGACGGATTTTTAAGAGGTTTAATAAAAAATCACAAGTTGCGTTAAAACAAATTTGTGTTAACGCGTAATTATCACGTTAACTTTGACAGCCCGAATGTTTACTCATCAGCCCAAAGAGCTCTCAGATGATTTAATGCAAGTAACTAATGTATGATGTCTGTCTCAGCTTGAGTACTAATATAGTGCACACAATAGTCTTTTTTTATGTGATGCCTCCCTCTCTCATGTCTTTACTGATGTTTCTTGCAACCCAGCCTTACCTCCAGCGGCCATACCCCACTTTTCTTCTCCTCTTTCATTTTCCCTCATTAATCCCTCTCCTTCCTTCCTTCTCCAGTCTACCTGACTTTTGCTGACCTTCAGTGGCAATTGGCCCCCACAGCCATCTGTCAACATGCAAGGATTCTACTCCAAACTCGACTCCTCCGCCGCCTCGTCCCCGTTATTGGGGGTGGGCCTCGGGGGAGACGGCGCTCCCGTGCCGCTCAGCCTGGCTGTGGAGACGGAGAAAGCTCAGGCCCTCCTACAGACATTCAGCTCCGCCTCTCTGCTGGCGTCAGCAGGACTCGGTATGTTCTGTGTGGTGGCGGACCACGCCCTCCAGCTTTCCGTTATCCAGAACCACCTGTGGCTGCGTGCCGCCTTGGACAACGCCACGCACGGGTTGGTTGGGCTGTGGTCATGGGCAGTTGTTATTGGACTAAGGAAAAAGAGTGATTTGTATGAGGTGCTGCTTGCTGGTCTTCTGGCATCAATCATAGACCTGGACCACTTCTACATGGCTGGATCCCTGTCACTCAAGGTAAGAGCTGCACCCTTACCGAGGGTTCTTCTACATATTTTATGTACTGAACGTGACAGACATATGGAGTCAGATCACTCTCAATGTTAACCCTCACTCCAGAGGTCTACTTTTGTCATATCTCACAGGTGCTTTATTCAGTCATCAGTCATACTGTAATACCATTTGTAGATTGTGGATTGATATTATTTTGCTAAAGAACATCTTACAAAAAAAATACTCCCACTTTCTTCCAGGCTGCCGTCTCGCTCCCTCAGCGTCCGCCTCTTCACTGTTCATCTCTCATCCCCATCCTCTGCCTCTCCCTCCGCTTCCTCATGTGGATCGGACGCCTCAAAGATGCTTGGTGCTCCCTGCCGTGGATGCTTTTCATATCCATGGCGACGCACCACGTCCGCGATGCCGTGCGCCACGGCCTGTGGGTGTGCCCGTTCGGCAACACGGCACCGCTCCCCTACTGGCTGTACGTCAGCACCACGGCGACGCTTCCTCACCTGTGTTCAGTGCTCATGTACCTCACGGGAACCAGGGACGTGATCTCCACCAAACACGGGGTGGCCATCGATGTCTAGAAGTCACCGACTTCCAATGCTGATCTGGTATGGATCGCCTTTGGGCAAAAATGTTCTAAGCTGTTTGAAGCAACTTGAAGATACTTGAAATTACTGGAGGAAACGATCTAAGAATCGGATATTTTTTCCCAGCAAGGATGAGGAAACTGTCACTATAATGGAAAACAGAAAAAAAAAAACAACAATTTGGGTTTCCATGGATTGAAACATCTGTAAAATAACAACTTAGCTGTTTGAAAAAGGAACGTTCCAATATGAGTGCCAATCATGGATTTTTTTTTCTTGGATTAAGGAAATGTTTAAGAATCCTGGAGTGATGCTTTTCTCCAGTAACTGTCTTAAGTGTTGGAGTGACCCTTTAAAGCTTTGACATAGCGTTCATCTACTCAAACCCCGATAACGGATCTGAGACTTCACAACATTTCTTGGCCCTCTGAACTCTTAACTAGTCATCACCTGAACCATCCCTATCCGTCCTCGTCTTAAGAAGGAACACTCAAGGAAAAGCCAACCAAAGGTCATCCACAGGCTGTATGACACTGACATATTGTTACCAGTGTCACCCTCAGTGCATCCAACAGTATATTACCACTGTTTATTCCACTGTGCATTTAAAATTGCTCATCTTGCCACAGTAAGTGAAATTTGAACGTAGAGTATGTTTTAGATCTACCACATTCCAATGACCGAGCCACCATTAATCACCACAATAACATTATCTCTGGCTGTTAAAGGTTAATGCCTGTACTATCCAGCTGTCACCTCTCTGCCACTTCGGCAGACTCTCATTTTGCTGCTTGGACGAGCCTTACTGTCCAATCAAAAATCACTTTTCCTATAGAAGCCACTTTTTTGCAAAATCAAAGGTTTCAGTGTCAACCATGTCAGCTGTGGTTATGGATCAGGATTTTGTGGCTCAATGCCATGTCTAGATGCTACAAATTTTAGAAATTCGTAGCATCTAGACTTGGCATTGGCATTGACATTGTTAAATTTAGCTGAAAAACACTGTTGAAAGGTGAACAGGCTCTGTATACTGTTTGCATGAATCAACCTGGAAGTGAGAAATATTCCACTTTTAAGAGATACTGTGCTCAAGATGCTGTACAACTTACTGTTTTTATTTTTACATTGTCTTTTATTAAGCCTTTATTTTAGCAGAAATAGTGTTTCAAACAAGATACACACACAAACCTTTAAATCACAAAACAATCACACAGTATTTCAGATAACATTCGCACAAACATTTAAAGGAACAGTGTGTAACATTTAGCCCTCAGTGTATAATATGTGTTTTCATTACCTTACAATGAGCCGTTTATATCTACATACGGAGCGGGCCGCCATGTTTCTACAGTAGCCCAGAACGGACAAACCAAACACTGACTTTAGATAAGGACCATACATGTTTTCACGTCGGCCACCGTAGTTCTCCTACACGCTTGGCACGCGGGTGAAGTTCAGTTCGTTGCAACTTGCAACCTCACCGCTAGATGGCGCCAGATCCCTACACACTGCACCTTTAAAACACGTTTAAATAAAAAAATCAACTACAGAGTCATATGCCCAGGAAGACAGTTTCAAACAGGAAAGTCCAGGAGTATTATTTTAAGGATGAAATGACATGATTTTGTACTTTAATGTTAGTATGATAAGTGTATGGTGTCCCAAGTTACCTCTCTAGTTTCTATCAAACATAGAAAGGATAAGGGACGAGAGGCCTGTACTTAGAAGCAAGTTGAACATACCCAGGGTAGCTTCTCCTTGTCTGGTTTAACTAACCCTAACGACCGCGATCCCACTAAGCGGCCCTAAGACGGTGGTTATCAACTCGGTAAATCAACCCAGGGTGTCTCCATCTGACTATGAGCGAGTTGACATAAAAGGGGCGGTGTTTGCAGCATATGACCAATCACAAACATGGACAAGGGTACTGTCAGCAGAGCAGCATATTTTACAAACCAAGAGCAAACTATAATATTAGACTAATACGAAGAAGTTAAACACATAATCCAGGCTAAAGTAACACAGTTTAAATTGCCAAATGCAGAAAGGACAGCAGATAGAAGATAAAAACTGCGGACTGTGTGAATGTGTAAATGAATAGGTTTAAAATATTACTGCCCCATCTATAGCACAATAGATCTGACTATAATAACTTTGCGCATCCTGTTAAATGAATATGTTTAATTAATATTAACCCCAGCCATGTGAAATAAAAACTTGGGAGCAAATAAAAAAATTAATTTAAAAACATAGTTCAAAGCAGTAAGCAGGCTTACTTTCATATCTTGTAATTGCCTACAGCATACATAAAACTACCGGTAGAAAAGTAACGCAAGGCAATATATACAGTCTGCAGGACTGTAAACGCACGACTCTGACGTATTTAATAATTCTTTTTTTATTTGCTTCCAAGTCAATTTCACACAGTCGCCGATTTTTTTTGCCAGCTGTCCTTCCTGCATTTGGCAATTTAAACTTTGTTGCTATTAGTCTGGATTATGACTTCGTATTTGTGTAATATTATCTTACGATCTGCACACCAAGCTTTGATCAGTCAGCAGGCGATGCTTTTTATACGAGTTGATCTCTTATCTCGAACATAACCTGCTCCGGAGCGACCCCAAATCCCGCGTCGTAGTACCGGCCTCCGGTCTGGGAAAGATTCTGGATATTTATTTTTGAAGTTTTTAAACATTCAAGGGAATGATTTGTTTCAATAGTGTGTCTATTGCTAGTAATATCTTCATATAACTTGTTGATATTTACAGAAATATATAAAATGGAAAAAAGATGTAATTGCTGCATTAACTTGCTGTATATTGTTCCACTGCTGTTTTTATTATGCTACTGTAATTAAATTATCGATCAGTACATACTACATATTAAAATTTCCAGTTGGCTTTTCAGTGGTGAAACCATGACTTGCAGAAGGACATGGGCTTTTTTGTTTTTTTAAAACTATTTATCACATGAATATTATAATCCACTAAGACACAAAACATTTAGAGGTAGGAAGTCATTACACTGTTTTAGATGTAGACTGATCACACACAATCCTTCTTTAACAATCTTATTTAATACATTTTACATTATGCATAATATGTGGTAATAGAGTGGATGTAATGGGTTTTAGGAACTCAAAAGTTATTTGAATGCAATTGCTTTAAGTATAAAAGGGATGGTGGACTCTCAAGAGGTTTCGAATAGTCTGCTTTTATCTTTTTAAATTGGAACATATTTATTTAAGTTAAGCTTTTATAACATAATAACAGTATTCTCAAATAGCCATAAAAAAAAAAATAATTTCTATTTTTTTTGTGTGTTTCTTTTTGCTTTCTTGTGGAGCTGCTGGTGATTGTAAGGTTGTAGTGGTACTTGTTGTCCACTAGATTGCGACAGTGAGCTGTAGGTGTTCACAATGTGTTAATTTTGCACTAATCAGGTCTTAAAGTTTGAGAGTTGAAGTGTATCATAGAAAAAAAAATCAAAATGTATTTGTAGTTGAATTATGGGAAGGAAAGGTTATGATGTCCCATCTTAGTTACTAGTTATGTTGAGTAAAACTTAATCTCTTTTACTGTTGCTTATGTTTACAATGTGACCTTCATTAATGCAATATCATGAATTTTGCACATTTTATTTATTTATTTGTTTAAATTATATTTTGTATTTGTTGAATATGCTTTTTTGATGTTTTTATTTCAATAGTTTTAAAAGGTATAGATGGTAACGAGATGGTTTTAATGTAGTGTTCTTTTTAGCCCAATAAAATATATCCTGTGTATATATTCTGTGTTTGTCCATCAATACATGCTTGGCATACAATATTAAGATTTTTGTATTACATTTTTCATGGCAAACTATCCTGTGACTTTTTATATGACCTTTTTATGGCATTCTATACTGTGAATCTTTTATGACTTTTTTCGACATATTGTAATATTTTATTTTTACGTAATATACTATGGCTTTTTTTTCGACATATTATACAATGACTTTTTTCAACATACTATCCTACGATTTTTTTAACAAACTATAATATGACTTTTTCTCAACGTACTACACTATGACTATTTTGACAGACTATACTATGACTTAATTTCAACATACTATACTAACTTTTTTTACTTTTTTTTTCGCGAACTACACTATGACTTTTTACTCATTTTTACATACTATACTATAATTTTCTTTCGACACACTATACTATGACTTTTTTTACTCTTTTTTTCGACATACTATACTATGACTTTTTTTCGTAAAATTTTCGACATACTATATGACTTTTTTCATGAAATTATCGAACTATGACCTTTTTTATGACTATTTTCGCCATACTATACTATTTTTTTTTTTACTCTTTTTCAACATACTATACAATTACTTTTTTTAACTCTTTTTTCGACATACTATACTATAATTTTTTTTCGACATACTAAACTGACTATTTTTTCATAAAATCTTCGCTATACTATACTATTTTTTTTTTTTACTCTTTTTCAACATACTATACAATTACTTTTTTACTCTTTTTTCGACATACTATAATATGGCTTTTTATTCGAAATACTATACTATGACTTTTTTTTTACTCTTTTTTGCGACATACTATACTCCACATGAATGTAGCGGGTAATTAGCGGCTGTAATGAAGAGTACAACTATATTGACTCGGATGTGCTGGAGCAGCTACAGTACCGCTATCAGTAACACAGACACGCTGGCAACCGGAAATGACACAATACGCTTACCGCAGTACGTCATCACGTCCACGCACAACATCGGAGGATGCACCCTATTAACAGATCACTCTTCTTCTTCTTTGGGGCAAACCAGCTTATAGGTGCATTACCGCCACCTACTGGACTGGAGTGTGGAGCACTCTTTAATATATAATAATACTTTATTATTATTATTATTAAGGAGGCATTTTATTTTATATTATTATGTGGATGGGAACTGGTTTTCAGTCTTCTGCCCGTTGGTATTTATACAACATCTCTGGAAAGATTTGCATTAATGCCTCTATAGTAAACATGTCCAACAATAAACTACTGTATATGTCCGTACTAAACACACACCTGTACCTTTATATGCTGTTTTATTGGTGACACATACAGTACAAACAAAATGGCATATTTAAGAAAATATTTCAAAGCACAAATATGTGTTACATCAAACTTGTTACATTAAAATATAAAGCTCCCTAACAATCATAACAATGTTGATTTAGATCTTAACAGAGCAAAAATTGAATTCCAAGTCAGTTAGAAAGACATACTGTATGTAGTGATGTTTGCGTAGTGTATTGAATAATTATAAGACCTCACTGTAAAAGAAAACATGTTCGAAAGCAGGACTGACTTTCATAGTTATAACATGCAGATCATAGTTAAGTGTTAAAGTTCCCTGTTACGAAGGAAATAACAGTCTTCCACATCAGGACAAAAAAATGATTAACAATTACATTTTTAATATTTCAAAAGATTTACAAAAAGGCAGTCGACTGCTGAGTGCTCGTTGTTTATAGGTTTGGTTTGGTTCTTGGCATTGAGTTACTCCTCCAACCCGTTCATTTTCTGTCCGTGTAGTTGTGGACGGCCTTGTTAAAAACTGCCAGGAAGAAATC
Organism: Sebastiscus tertius; assembly: GCA_916701665.1. NCBI lineage: Eukaryota > Metazoa > Chordata > Actinopteri > Perciformes > Sebastidae > Sebastiscus > Sebastiscus tertius. The sequence continues at coordinate 116,389 of CAKAOH010040442.1, forward strand.
TACATCCTCCTTGGTGATGCACATGGGGGGTTGGACGCGGAAGGTCTGAAGTTGTGAGAGAACAAGAAGGAGATTAACCAGGTCAGGCCATGCGTATCATGTATGGAAAAACCAACATAATTGCAAGTCATTTTGACGGAAGAAGATGATGTTTCTTCCTTTTTTTTACGATTAACAATGGGTTGTGGCGGTGACTTTTTTGTCTCTGCAGTGAATGGACTTGGTGGATGGACTAATACTATTAATGGACTGGAAAAACATTTGCTCCATATTTTTCTATTTTTCTTCTAGTATAATAATCACTGCGCAACATAAACAATAATACCTACAGTATTTTATTTACCTAAGCCTTATTCTTGAAATTAGGGCTAGCTTAAGGCACATGCTTCTGGGTGGTGCTAGTCACTCTCTCAAAAAAAAGGAAAATAGATAAATAATAATAATTAAAAAAAATGCCAGTGGGTGCCCTTCCTCATTTTCTGCATTGAGGTAAACAAAGGAAGGAAGAAAGAGAGAAAGAAAGAAAGAAAGAAAGAAAGAAAGAAAGAAAGAAGTGCACTTTTCACCCCTGTAACTCTCTTTCCCACTCACACTTTTCCCCGGCTGCACACTTATTTGTTAATAAAAGTGTAAATTGTAGTGAAACTGACTAAACACTTTAAAGCCAACAATATCAGGGACCAATTGTTTATTTAGATTATAATAAATACAGTTATTTCTGAAAATAAAAATCTTAATTTTTGTCTTAAAACCATCTGTCTGATGTGTGTTGCAGTTTACGGGGCTATAGGGTGTGGATTGGAATTTCGCCTAGGGCACCAAATTGACGAGAGCCGGCAAAAGAAACAGAGGGACAGGCTACTTCAGGGTGAGTGCTGTTACCTGTCCGTAGACTCCTCCTTTCCCTATCAGGACTCCCATGTCCTTTATGTCCTCAAAGATCTCACCCATTGCCTGAGTAGGCAGCGGGTCTCTGCTGGCCTGTGGTTGATCAGAGAGGAGGTTAAAAAAGGGTGGAAGTAGCTCTATATACTATATTGAAGTAGCTAACAGTATGAACACTATCCATCTGCCTGTGTCCAAGCAACTAACTACTGATGCCAAATGGCCTGACAGGCTACTACATGTACAAATCTACTGCGAGTAGAGGTGAGTGTCACTTCTATTACAAAACAAATACCTTGTCTTTGACCATTTCCACACCGATCTGCAGGCCTTTTCCACGGACATCGCCGATAATCTCATACTTGTCTCTGAGTTTTGCCAGTTCTGTCATCAGATAGGTGCCCACTTTCAGACTGTTCTGCTGTGTGCCGTCTTCTTTGATAGTCTGGGGAGTAAAAATCCATCAGCTATTGTTTAAGTCCAACTGAGATCACATTTAATCTTCTCTTTTTGCAGTCAAAATAATGTCAGTGTTTTTGATTTACAGAGCGGATATGTATGCCGTAGCACTCAAACATTATAAATGAGTTATAATTCAGTGTGTTTGAGTGATTATGGACTTTTCAACCCTCAGCTACAGTAATAATACAAGACTGGACTTTAATCAAATTAAATTATATTGCGCTACTGAAGAGGACTGATCTAAAAAGAGAAGATGAATTCTTACATCAAGCACTGATGAAGCAACAGCACAAGCCAATGGACTTCCTCCAAAGGTGTTGAAGTGGGAGGCCTTACCAAAGGAGGCAGCAATTTCTGAGAAACACATGAATAAACAAGCTCACATCTCCACCCACTGCTGCCTCAAACAAGCTTTTTATGTCTTACAGTATCATCTCACCTGGTGTTGTCACAACAGCTCCAATTGGGAATCCATTACCAATGCCCTTCGCCATTGTAACCATATCAGGCATGACGTCATGACCTTGGAAACCCCAGAAGTGGTTTCCTGTTCGCCCAAATCCAGTCTGAACCTGTCAGGTGCAAACAGATTAGTTTCTTTACATTTTTAAAAGAAAATTTCAAGATGATACAAGCATTGGTGCTAAAAAAGATGGAAACCAGGCTCTGCCAAGTGTGTTCTCACATTGACTTTTACCTTTAAAGCCTTATGATGAAGGCCATAGTGCCTGATCTTAGCCTTGTTACATGGTGCTCGCTTCATGTCTTTAATTTCTGAGCATGACGTAACTTTATGTGTATCTAACCTCGTCGGAAATGCAGATTCCTCCTCTCTCTCTCACAAGTTTGTAAGCCTCCTTGAGGTAGTTTTTAGGGTACTGCACGGCTCCTCCCATTCCCTGTTCAAACAAAACACATTCACATCTCACAGTCCCATTTTAATCAACATAAGCAGCTGTACTGAACATGAGAAAATAATGAACATGGATGATATGATAAAAGTAAAGTTCTAACTTTTTCAGACTCCAAGACTCCAAAAAATAATTTAATACCTGAATCGGCTCTGCAAAGAAACCAGCAATTCGACTTGGGATGCTAGTAGCGAATGACTCTTTGAGATCTCCAATGTATTTGTCATTTGCCATGCAGTGACCTGTTGGATTAAAGAAAATTGTTCACTTTACAGCACCTACGTAAGGGCTAAGCAATTATTCAATACATTGTTTAATGTCTTTCCATACAATACAAAAGTCTCATATCATAATTTCCTGTGGAAGTTAAACATATTGCATTATTTTGTTGTAGGAATATTGCAGAAGGGGCCGTAATGCTTAGTCCCACAGACACAATAGTGGTCAGTTAGCCTCTTTACCTTGGGCACAGCTACAGTCTCTGATGGTCTGCACAGGCGAGTCTCTGCAGTGGCTTCCTCCCCACGGACCTCTGAACACATCAGGACTCATGACCTGTTTGTTGGGCAGAATCATAGTCAGTCAACTGATTGATAGTTTTCACCATTTTCTGACATTTTATAGACCAAACAACTAATCGATTAATCAAGACAATAATCGTCAGATGAATTGACAGTGAAAAGAATTGGTGGTTTCAGCCCCTTATGTGTTTTATGTTGTGTATTGCTGCGTGTGCCATTGCAATACAGCGATGTATACATACGTGTGTGCAGCCTAAGCTAGTGGCGATGGGGTATTTATATGATGAGTTGGAGGTAAGACCCATGGTCTGTTGGGTGCCACCATGGTATGATCCTCTGGAGGATAGAAACAAAAATAGCAATCAGAAACATGCTGAAGATTTAAAGCAAGTATTGCTAAAAAAAATGTCTTAATATTCATATAATTATGAAACACATGAGGATAAGACTTGTACCTGAAAGTGATGAGGTCAGAGTTGCCTGTGTGAAGTCGAGCCATCAACATGGCCAGGTCGTTGGCTTCTGAGCCACTGTTGGTGAGATATATCACCTGGACAGAGAAACAAAGACCAGCAGACATTTAAATTACATCCCACGTATTTATCCAGGCTCCTGAACTGAGCTGATCGAATCCACCGCCGTCTACCTTGAGAGGATCCGGCAGGTGGGAAGCTAGTTTCTCACAATACTCATGGAGAGTAGGATGGACGTAGATGTTTGTGGTGTGCCACAGTCTCTTCAGCTGCCTCTGTACATCTGCTGTCACCTTCCTGTACCACAGATGTCAGAGTCAGAACAGTGATTTATGACTGAAAACTGTATATCAGAATTAAACATGCTATAACAGCAAAGAAAAAAATGGACCTTACGGGTGGCAGTGGCCCAAACTGACAGTCGCCACGCCAGCAAATAGGTCCAGATATCTGTTCCCGTCCACATCCCACAGCCACTGCATGTGTCCCTGGTGGATGAACACTGGTTTCTTATAGTAGGTAATCTTCATGGTCACAGGGTTGCAGTTCTGCCTGCGGATCTCCATCATCCTCTCTTTGGACATACCCTGGACGGAGACAAAAAAAAAGGAATATAGTGATCTTTTTTGTTGTTGTGTTTGTTTTTGGTTCTCAGTGAAAATGATGGATTGTCATGGAATTTAGTACAGACATTCAAGGTCTCCAGAGGAGAGGAATACGGATTATTTAATTGATCCCCTGACTTTTCTTGCAGCGCCACTAGCAGGTCAGTGATTTCTCTTAAGGCTCGATCACACCCGGCATTTAAAATGACAAATTTTTCCAGCAGAAGCAATTCATTTCAGTGGAATTGCGGCAATCAGTGGAGTGAAACGCTCACATTGAGTTAAACTTTAGTATATGGTACAATGAGTCCCACTGTGACTGACTCGTGGTAATATCTTCCTAGCGTGTTGTTCACTTTGCCAGTACTTCCTACAACACCAAAGCTTCTGGCACCACCCATTTCCTAAGGACATTCAGATAAACTTCATCATATATCCGGAGTGATCGGGCCTTTAACCAGTAATATCTTGGGTTTATGATGGTAGAACATGCGACACAAAACATTGCTCTACAGCGCCACTAGTGGTCAAAAGCTCCACAGGGTTCCTTTAATCACTATCAACATATTGTAGTGTACTATTGATGATAATTAAAAAAATTCTCTAGTTAAATTAGTAATAACAGGTAATATCACTTGTATTACCCTGCCAGATAAAGTTGAATATTTTAGGTTTTTTACTAAAGCCATTACGATAGACACTGTCTGGATTCCACAACACTCTTACCTTGTATTCCTCTGGTGTGAAATTGCACGAGGGCATCTCTGGGAGGTCTGCAGGACGAGATTTGAGGGCTGATTTCTGACATACTGCACCTATGAAATGGTTTCCAGGGAAATTCAGAGAAAGAGGAGATTGTCACGGAGCTGATCAACTCCTTACTATATTACATTTTCCACCAACAAAAAGGCCATAAAAACTGTAAGGGTATGCATTGCCTGTGAATTATGAATGCAAATATACAATTAAATATTCTTTTTTCGTTTTTTATTATTTATTTCCTTTTTTATATGTTTTATTTGATATGTTCAATTTAGTCTATTTTGTAGCACTGTGTTTGCTGTGCGCATTGTCAAGATGTGAGATTGTACATGTGAAATTTGTTAAATAAAAAAAATAAAAAAAGATTAAAAAGGTGAAAAAAGAGAAGCTGCACACAGTGAGCTCAAAGCAGAGAGGAGAAGTTTATCTGAGATGATTGTAGTGACAAAAAAACATGGCATGGAGGAATATCCGTCCAGAGGAACCTGTGGATGTGATGTTTCTGGAGGAAGACGTGGAGGAGTTATTTAATTTAATGCAGTTGTCTTAATTCTTATGTCACCATATCAAGTCTTGTTTGCATGAATAGGGGTGAATATATTACCTAGTGTAGTGCACCAATCTCTACTGTAGCCTATAATAAAACCAATGTTTACCTCTTATTCTATTATTGTGTTTTACAATTATATTAGCTAACTAGAAAAGCAATTTCTGAAGAAATTGTGGTGTGAATGCTAGATGCTGAAGAGCTTTAATCTGTATGAAGAAGGATACAGAATCAGAATCAAAAGATTATGAATCAGCAAATAAAAGTTGTAATTGCATGAAAAGCAGCTGAAGCCTTATAAATAGTTAGTTCTGCGTTCCCTATTAAGAAAGTTACCTTCTGGGGCTTTTATTTAAAAAAACTAGGTGAATCCCTAGTTTCCTGTTAACATACAAAAAGGGGAATTTTACCAAGCTCCAAACAAAGTTAAATATTTCAAAAAGTACAATTGGGATGAATGAAAGTTGAATAAAGCCAGAATCTACGGAAGATGTGGGACATTTTACAGTTTGAATGGAGTTTCTAGGTGAAAGTATGAATGAGCAGTGAAGAGTTGAAAATGCTTGAAAAGGTTAAATTCTGAACATTTCTTCCATTCATTTCAATGGAGAATTTCTGATGAATTATGGTTAATAATTCTGAAAATATGAAAGCTATGAATGAGAAAAGTAATAGCCATCATGTCCTAATTGAGCTGCACGTTTTGATGTTTGAATGGAGTTTCTATGTTGAAAAATGTGAAAGGAGTAGCGATGCAAAAAAAGTGGTCTGACGAAAAAGAAAAAAGAAAGAATGTAGAAGAACATATGTTGTAAATGCTTCCAGCATTCACACCAATTAGTTCATGAGCTAACACAAAAATTGATTGTCACCTGATATTCTTAAGTTACTATAACAAACATAAAAAAACCTCCTATACAGACAGACCATGATCAACAAAATGTGTTCATCTCCATGGTAACTCACCACTTCCCAGGTGAAGTTTGGCCGAAGCAGGTGAACAGCAGGACTGTCCTGTTAAAACGGCACAACGGCCACTTAGAGAAGAAACAACTTTATACATGTTGAGCAGGTGCAGAGGGCAACACAGCTATCGGACTCCCTTCCCCGTCTGACACTCACTCACTTCAACCTTCCTTTTTCTAAAAAGTCAAAGATGGGTGGATAGTGCGCAGCCAATGATGCCCAGATCCTACCAAACCACAATGATTTCTCTGCACTTAGATAAATGTATAACCAGTGACACCTTGTCACTAGATTTCCACTACATGCTCACTGATTGGGTTTAGAAAGGAGGCAAAATATGTTGTTGGGTGGTGCCGGTTCATTCCTGTTGGAGGTCGGAGAAGACGCTAACCTCGCTCTGAGATGAGGAGGAGTTTGATGTTCGGTAAGTGTGACAGTGCTTTCTACGCTCTGCCTGTTTTCCCTTATGCAATAGGCCATTTTTAACAGCGGCACTGTCATAGCAGGGTAACACAAGTGTAATTGATAAAAATAATAATAATATTCAAGTGCTCCAAGTGAGAGTGACAGTGTGCAAGCATGCACAATACCAGGATACTGAAATCAAAGCACTAGACAGATGACTGCAAAGATAAACCGAGTCCTTGGACGTCCTGACTGGAGCTCCATATGTTTTCAACTGAGTTACTATAGTCCGCTATTACAGTAGGTAGTAGGTAGTGGGTAGTTGCATGTTCTTTGGGTTATGTATTGCACCTAGCACATTTCAATGTCTCTTGGGAGTGTTTGTTTGGGGACTGTCGACATCAGTCTTGTATTTGGACAATGTGAGCCTCTTCTGTGCATCTAGAGCAGCAAGGAAGTACACTAAGAATAAGCAAGGACTAAACGTAAAGATTCGTTTTTTCAGAAGCGAGTAAGCATTTGATCATATGTGGTGTGTGGTTTCTGTTTATGGAGTCTTTTCACACAGAATTACCTTCAAAGTCTTTGACTGTGTCTTCAGGCTAGGCCATCCCTGTAGTTTTCACAGACAATAATGAACTTGAGGGCACTTTGGGCTCTGCAAAGCTAGGTGTTAGAAGAAGGAAGAGATTGCAGTATTAAGAACCACAGCTCTTTTCAGCTTCCAAACCACATACAGTGGAAGACAGTAGAACCTATAACATTAATACCTGTAAGGGGCGGTGTAAACAATGTGTAGTACAAATAGTTATTCCTCAAGCTCACAGATTTATTATTATTACATTCAAATCTATAATCAGCAACAAAGCAGGTTTTCAGGAATTGCAATCATAAAACGTGACATTCAATCATGATTCAGCGGATCCAAGATAAGCAAAATTAACTTCAAGTCAGTTATTAGAAAGGCACTGAGCCAGATTATTTTCTCATTTTAACTACTGAGGTATGTTAAAGGTATAATTTGTAACCATTGTCAGTTGCTGTTTATAAACAACAAAAGTCGGCCCCTCCTCCTCGGCTCGAGCGAGCGATAGAGTGAATGAAGAGAGGGGGCGACGTTAGTGAGAACAGAGCATTAAATCAAAGAAATAAAAAGTTATTTTCTGAAGCCCAGAAATGTCCCAAACACAGCAAAATAATGAGAAGAGAGAAAATACAGGCAGAGGGCAGGATTTCTGCAGATACAGACACCACCACACACTTCTAGCGGGTCATAAATTATGATTGAGAGGGATTATTTTGCACACCTATAATCAGCAACAAAGCATGTGTTCAGGAATTACAATCATAAAATGTTACATTCAAGCATGATTCAGCAGATCTGTGATGATTGAGAGGGATTATTTTTGCATCAGTCTGCATATTTTCTTTTTTTTTTTACAGTCCTGCATATTATATCTTCTTTAAGTGAATTAAGTCATCATATTACAACATAGTTAAAAAAAGTTTCCCTTTTACAATTACTGTGCAATGGCAATAACAGAGGTAGTCTTCTCCGGAAGGTAAACAGGATTAATACTGACATTTTTTAACATTTTATGAATGATGTACAAAATGCAATCCACTGCTGAGAGGGTTTCCAGGTTTGGTCCTTGGCATTGAGCAATCCAGCTGACCTTTAACTGACGTTCATCTTCTTTCCATGTAGTTATGGACGGACTTGTTAAAAACTGCCAGCAAGAAATCTGCGTCTGCCATCGTGATGCACATTGGGGGTTTGATGCGGAAGGTCTGAAGTAGTGAGAAAAACAGAGAACAAATGGGGAGATTATGGAGGGATTACCGGGAAAACGTGTAACCAGGTCAGGTGCTTTACTCTGTGTCACACAGTAAAGGCAGAGCAAGCACTTCAGACATTTCTGGAATATTATTGTTGAGCAGCAGACACTGCAATATTCATAATGTTAATCCATGTTGAAATGTATTATCAGTGAATCCTTGAAAAGACTCTATGCATGTTAACGAGCAGAAATTGACACGTGCTGCTGGCCATTTGTAGGAAAACGCATGATGCACCAATAAGGAATAACATTTTGTAAGATATCATATGAACCGTTGTATGAGGATACGTTGACCAAAAGCAACATGGCTCTTTGATGATGCAAGGGTGAAAAAGCCCTACTTAAGATCTAAGTTTTTTAGCTTTGTGTTCACAAAACAAGCAGCTTTGGTGATGTCGGGGCCAGCTGTGCTTATACAGTACCACATGCTGACTCAGCAAAAAATAAACTGAGAGTGCTGTTACCTGTCCGTAGACTCCTCCTTTTCCAATCAGGACTCCCATGTCCTTCATGTCCTCAAAGATCTCACCAATGTCCTCAGGAGGCAGCGGGTCTCTGCTCGCCTGTGGATGAGAAGAGGTGGAAGGATGAATGAGGCTGGATGTGTTACGGCTTGTCCACACCGAACGCATGAGGAGTGCGTGACGGCTGTGGAACCTGTTGTTTTTTTTATTTTGGCGTCCATGTTATCAGGTTAGAGCAGCCAGACTTGGCAGCTTAGCTGCTTGTCGGCTGCTTATCAGCTGCTTGTCTTCTAGAGATTCAAGGTCTTGCCTAACATCCACTGGTGACTCAAGGATGAACTGATTAGATTTCGGTCGTCAAAGGTCACTCACTGTGACCTCACATCCGTCACATTCTCCTGAAAGCGATATCTCAGGAACGCCTGGAATGAATTTCTTAAAATTTGGGACAAACATCCACTTGGACTCAAGGATGAACTGATTAGATTTTGGTGGTCAAAGGTCAAGGTCACTGGCCATAACTCAAGAATTAATAAGCTAATTATGACAATTTCACAGATCATTCTTCTGGCTACTTTACATCATTTTGGATTGTTTACTGCTGACACACAAACACATCTTGTAAAGTGTGTCAAGGTAAAAGAAAATGAAGGTAGAGAGGCCAGAATCCAGAATATAGGTCGAGTGATAGTGGACTTTTAAAGGCTGATATAATAATGATAGTTTGGAGCAGGAAAAAGCCGATAGACGATTAATTGGCCGATATCTTCTTTACTTCTGCAGTCACTCTGAATTTAATAATTCGTAAGAGAATATCTTGAAGTGTGATTTGGTGGATTACATCAGGGAATATGTTCAATTTATTTGCAAAGGGCGGCGCACTGTTCTGTGGCTTACAGTACGACTGGCCAGGATTACTTCTGTTGCGCGTCTCGTACATTGTTAAAAGCCACTCTTGCAAACCATTAATGCCTCCTTTCTAAATCCAATCAGTGAGCATGTAGTGGAAATCTAGTTACAAGGTGTCACTGGTTATACATTTATCTAAGTGCAGAGAAATCATTGTGGTGTAATTCCATTTCATGAATGGATGGTTAGGTGGTTGTATTATTCAGAAGAGAGAATACCAAATTGGTACAGTAAACAAGTTAACAGTGAATGATTTGTTTTCCTTCCTGTCTGCCTGTCTTGTATCTGGGACATAGAGCTGATAGTGTTGCATTATATATTCAAGAGATAACTTTTTCTCGTCCTCTACCTTGAAAATGATGTATACGTCCCCGCGTGACTAGTGGTGGCTGTGCAGCCATTGGCCACTATCGGATCTCAGTTCTGCCGATAACGATAGTTTATAAAACATCCTTTCGGCGCCGTCTACCTCTAATCCAGAATCAATCTAAATTTGCTGGCATAACAGTCACTAATACTGAAAAAGTATGCAATGTAGCAAATTGAAAGTCTCTTAAAACATGATGACATATGCCAAACAAAGGGAAACGATACCAGCAAAGAGGAACATAGGTTAAAATTAAACCTTTAACAACAATGAAACAGCAGGATATTTGTGTTACAAGTCTACAAAACTGAACATTACACAATTCTACTTCCAGGCAACTGTCTTATTTTATTAGAAGTTTCTTTACTAACTCTTCCCTTTGCTGACTCTTTTCAAATACAATATCTGCCAGTATCAACAGATTACATTTACTGCAGCTGAGATTGTTTTCTTCACGATTACTGCTGCTCCGGCTAATGGTTAACTGGGCCACCATGCCCCCGGGAGGCACGGCACGTTGTTCAAGCACGTGAGGACGAGAGGTGAGTGTCACTTCTGTTACAAAACAAAATACCTTGTCTTTGACCATTTCCACACCGATCTGCAGGCCTTTTCCACGGACATCACCGATAATCTCATACTTGTCTCTGAGTTTCGCCAGTTCTGTCATCAGATAGGTGCCCACGTTAAGACTGTTCTGCTGCGTGCCGTCTTCTTTGATAGTCTGATAAGTAGAAACACGTTAGTCATGTTTTGTATTCGTTTTCAGATGCAGCTGCAATAAACAATACGCAGAAATACACCGAAAAAAAGGACTGATTGTACAAAGAAAAGATGAATTCTTACATACATCAAGCACTGATGAAGCAATGGCACAAGCCACAGGATTTCCTCCAAAGGTGTTGAAGTGAACCCCCTTGGTAAATGACGCCGCAATTTCTGGGTAAACACATGAATAAACACCTTCATTCACTGCTGCTTCAAATTATCACGCTGTTTTGAGCTTGTTTAGTGGAATGAGTCCAAGCTCTCAACTCACAAAATAAATCTGTGTGAAACATCCCTATCTGGGAAATGCATCAATTTATTAGTGGAAATAATTAACAATATACTTTGCACACTCTCTTAATAATTAAACTGAATGATAATATAACTGAAACCTGAACACAAGCTTTATTCATAGAGCCTTCCCTCCCTGTTAAACAGCCTGCATTAGAAAAGTACGCAGTTAAAACAACAAGAGCTAATGGAATAATGTCTATTAAGTATGTGTGATTGTTAATAATTAAAAAAAACACATGTAGTACTTTACATAAAGTCAAAATATTGTATTAAACGTTCCTAAAATTGGGAAAACTCATCCCTGATACACTATTCACAGGAAATAATCTGCTTGTTTTAAACAAACTTCCTACAGTGTTTGCATTCACTATTTGGGTTAATTGTTCAGTTCTGTACTGTTATTGTTACGCATTCAATAGAACATGAAATATCCATAAAATATGTCACTTAGTCAGGGGTCACCAGTTTACTCAATGAGGAAAAAGGGTGTGAACCACTGTCTTACAGTATCATCTCACCTGGTGTTGTGACAACAGCTCCCATTGGGAATCCATTACCAATGCCCTTCGCCATCGTAACCATATCAGGAATGACATCATGACCTTGGAAACCCCAGAGGTGGCTTCCTGTTCGCCCAAATCCAGTCTGGACCTGTCGGGTGCAAAATAGATGAATAAGCAATAATTTACAATTCTATTCAGAAGAGCTAAAGAGATGTAAACATACTGAAAAACACCATGGCAGTCCATTAGTGACTTTCTCTTGGGCATAATAGAGTAACTTTGTCATGGAACTGTAAGCTCACATGTACAGAAATACTTATCTTGCAAGATACTAGATAATTTCATTTTCGTACAAATCAATATTGTTTAAATTGTAAATGGTAAATACATCTAAAAAGATTTAAAACATATAAAATGTGTATCTAACCTCATCAGCAATGCAGATCCCTCCTCTCTCTCTCACAAGTTTGTAAGCGTCCTTGAGGTAGTTTTTAGGGTACTGCACAGCTCCTCCGACTCCCTGTGCAAACAAAAACACATTAGTTAACACAAGCAGTCGTCACACTGAACATGAGGAAACAATAACCATGGATGGCATGGTAACAATGTTGTCACTTTTCTGATGTCGGTTGAATTTACTCAGTAAACTCATCATTAATATTAGTATATGAATGTAGAATCTGTAGGCAACGAGACAACGGTTTGGCTACTAGGGATGGGCGTCACCAAACATTTTTAATTCAATACAATACAGATACTATTTGTTACAATTTTAACGATACCGAACTGATCATTTCTTAAATAAGTATGTAAGTATGTAAGTGTGTAATAAGTATGTTTCAAAATGTATTACAAAAATATGAGTACAATTAAATAAAAATGTTTGTGCCATAAGTGTAAAAATAATCCAGTATTTTACAGAAATATGATTAAATAATAAGCCTCCGTACAACTTTCAAAGTGTGTTGTTTTTAAATGTTTGAAGGGGTTACTCATGTTGCTGTGCGTGGATCTTCATTGGTCCAAATTGTGCATCTTGTTGTATTTTTTATCTGCAGGTGACAATTAGCACTACTCCACGCTATGTTTCCTATGTATCCTTCCTTTCCAAACATTATACAAAAGTAGCGTAAATGTTTGGAAGTGACGTTTGGCAGCCACGTTTGTATTTATATGATGTTATTATTGATATTTTTTTCAAGGAATCGATACCAAATGAGTATCTTGTGAGTATCAAAGTATAGATA
>CAKAOH010040445.1:10757-32842 GCA_916701665.1 Sebastiscus tertius
TCAAGATGGGTAATAACACTGTATATATTTATCAAGCATTGCACTGCAAATTTTAAAGGTCCCATATTATAAAAAAGTGAGATTTTCATGTTTTTTTTATTATAAAGCAGGCTTAAGTCCTATATAAATACTGTGAAAGTATTGAAACACTCAATCCACAGGGAAACACACGCAGCCCGTATTCAGAAACTCTGCATTTGAAACAAGCTGTCAGGATTTCTGTCCATTCATGATGTCACGAATATACAATATTTAGACCCTTGACACAATTTTAAACATAAACATTCTAAATGTATCCCAGTTTATTTCCTGGTTGCAGTGTGTGTGAATGTCATCAGCTGACAGGAAGTACACATGGACCCAAGCTGTTGCCCAGCAATGCAATTATGTTGCAATTCTGTCAAAATGCGCTAAAACAGAGCGTTTCAGACAGAAGGGTAAATACAGGTATATTCACGCTGACAGTATGAGGAAAATGAAGTTTTTTTTTAAACATTACAGCATGTAAACATGTTCTAGTAGAAACACAAAATACAAGTATGAACCTGAAAATGAGCATAATATGGGACCTTTAAGATAAGATAATTCAGGATAAGGAAATTCAAGTGTCAAAGCAGCAACATCAGCAAACATCAGGAAACAGAGTGAAACTCAGGAGAGGTAAAGGTATACAAAATGACAAAAACAGTAATAGAGATATAAAAGATACAGAGTGAATGGGTGAACATAGTGTGTACAGTCCGTCAATAAATAAATATAATATGTACATATGTGCAGTCTATAAAGTGGTATATAAGATGTATAGTGTAAAATAAATGTAAAGTGCGCCAGTGGTTAGAGTCCAAGATGGTTACAGATAGTGCATGTTTAAAGTTCTTAAAGTCCTCATAGTTCTCATAAGGGGGTCAGCCTTGGTTGTGGAGCCTGATGGCCACCAGCAGGAAGGACTGACCCAGGCGCTTTGTGTTGTGCCGAGGGGGGATGACATAACATAAATTTCATTGCTGAGGCTTAAAAATGCCCGTATAGTTGCAGAAACACCCTTAATATGAATCTCCACTATTTTCATCTCTCGTAAAACTGTTATGTAAAGAAATGTGTCAGCTGTTTTTTAATCTAGTCCTGTAGTGAGTCAGACACTTTTATAGCTGCATGCTGCACATCATCCCCAATATTTCAGCTGGAGCCATCTTTTCTATTTTAGTGCTCAAGGTCATGGGGGTTGAGATGAATCGTCACGGTGACGCTGTCTCCCCCATCCCCCACCCTCTCTACACCTTTACTGCAAATATAAGAATTATGTCTGTACTTCTACTATAAACCACTAGAGGACCTCCTCTTTAAATCTCTTTTATCGGACTCCTACTCTGCTCCTACTCCATCTCCAGCTCCCCCTCCTCCTCTTCCTCCCCTGCTCTCTCACTCTCCCTCCTCCTCCACCTCCCTCCGCTGGACTCCAATGCTAGGAACACCGGTAGGTAGGTTAGCTATTGTCGGTCTGTCAAGCCAAAGATACAAGAGAGTCTTTGATTTCACACTGCAACCACACCGGGACACATAACGGAAAAGGCTCTATATGTGGTATGTAGCAAGATATAACGGGATGCAGTTAGAAAGTCTTGTTGTGTGAATCGTGATGTTCAGAGAATGAATTGAAGCCGTTACCTGAGAATAACGTGAAGGCGACGTATATCAAGCAAGCGTTAAATGTCCTATCGATGAAAAACGAGATGAAAAGCTAGTAAATCGTTGTAAGAGGCAGTTTAAATAATGTCCGTTATGTGGCGTTATGTTTCTACCGTTACATATGGTGGGTTTGAATATTAACGGCTATATTAATATAATGTAAACTCCTAACGGTTATGAATGTGAACGTTCTAGAATAACGGTTAATGTGACGTTCAAACGTCATATTTTACGCATAAAACCTGACGAGCCGTCGGTGACAGGTGTAACGGTTATGTATTATTATTATTATCAGTTTGTATGGAGATGTTAGCTTGGTGTTTTGGATGTTACCACACACAGCAACCGGACCGGTTACCGAATTTCTGCCGGCTTCAGCACCGTAGTGATGGCGTAATAATTATCATGTGTTGGTAGTGAGAGGGTAAACCCACTTTAAACCGTACCCACCTCCTGTTTTCATTGGTAGAGAAACGTGAAGCTACTCACCTCTGACAGGCAGACACAAAGTCTGGTTGTGTGAGTCGTGATGTCTTGTTCAGAGAATGAATAGAAGCCAGTTACCTGAGAATAACGTGAATACGACGTATCAAGCTAGCGTTTAAATGTCCTATTTAAAAAAACGAGATGAAAAGATAGCTAGTAGTGTAAGTACTGTGTAAATAATGTCCGTTATGTATCGAGCCTAGTATATTTCCTAACGTTAAATATGGTGGTTTTTGAATATTAACGGCTGTTAGAATGTTAAACTCCCAACGGTTATGAATGTGAACGTTCTAAAATAACGGTTAATATGACGTTCAAACACTCTCGTCATATTTTTACCCATAAAACCTGACGAGGTGACAGGTGTATCGGTTATGTATTATTATTATTATTATTATTATTATTATTATTATTATTATTATTATTATTATCAGTTTAAGTATGGAAATGTTAGCTTGGTGTTTGGATGTTATACCATACACAGCAACCGGACCGGTTACCGAATTTCTCGCCTTCTGCTGGCTTCCGCTCCCGTAGTGAGGGTGTAATTATCATGTGTTGGTAGTGGAGGGTAAACCCACTTAAACCGTACCCACCTCCTTTTTCATTGGTAGAGAAACTACTCACCTCTGACAGGCAGACTCTAGCTAAACATTAACATACTGTTACTTCTACGGACAGGATGAAAGGAAGGTGAGATAATTAAATCATTATTAATTGCTGAATATCTTGCCTGCTCGAGGCTATATGTCTATTTGACCCACCGTGGAGGCCTTGAACGCCTCACAGAAGGGGGACATTTAACTGCTGAGCAAGATGCCAAGAAGTAATGCTTTCCAAAGCAGTTCCCAGTGCATTGTGGAGGTTATGATGAGGCCAAGCAGTGTAAGGTAATAAAGCTGCAGCCATGAAATAATTGATGAGGTGAGCCATTCATGGGTGTAGGGTGACATCCTGTGTTTTCCAATGGAACTGTTGTACCTGTAATGCTGAAAACATTGCTTTACTCTCATTAAACCTGCAGTAGGCAGAATATTTTTTGGCATCATTGGGCAAAATTTCCATAATAACCTTTCAGCATATTGTAATTCAAGTGCTCCGAGAGATGACTAGACTTCTGCACCTCCTCATGGCTCTGTTTTCATGCTTTATATAATCTAGCCTGTGACGGGAGACTTTGACCAATCTCAGGTCATTTCAGAGAGAGAGAGCATTCCTATTGAGCGTTCCTATTGGCTGTGCTTCGGCTGGTGGGCGGAGCTTGGTATTTCCTCAAAAGATCTCAACATGGCTGCCGGGTCACAAATGTTCTCATTTTACAGCTAAACAGTACACTACAAGATGTTTCTGAAAACATTTTACGTGGGAAATAGGCATTACAGTAACAGAATATTGATTCATATTTGATCAGTGCTACCTAGTTTGACTGTTTGATCGGAGTTTGCGAGTGATTAAGCAGGCTCCAGCTTGGCTCTGATTGGTTGTTTTCCTCCAGTCTGTGAAATCTTGCAGATGCCATTAGGAGCGACAGAGGACACAGAGGCACATGATTTTTTTCAGATTACCTGTCTCATGTGCTTCTGCCAGGACATAATGACCGTTTTATAAGAATAACTTTTTTTTAATCATATTTGCTCCATTTCGACCCACTGCTGCTTTAAGTAGAAAACAACATTATGTTAAATATCCATTTGATCCGCATGCAGGACAACACCCGTAAAGCATTTCCTAAAAATCCCAGTGGCAAAGACTACTAAATGTCACTGGTTTATGTGCACTGACTGGAAGTGGCGTGTAGCCGTGCTGTGGGAAGATGCTGTGTGAATGTAACAGTGCTTCAGGCCATTCAAGGCCTTGCTGTAATCTGCCAACTGTAATCAGATGCTTCAATGCTGCATTTAGCTTTTTTTCAAAGGAAAGTCCACTCACAGTGGTATCATTATTTTCCTATCCAGTTTGGGGGAAAGCTGAGAGGGAGGCAAAACAGAGGAGATACAAGAGACAAGCCCCAGGTGACTTGTGAAACTGGGCCACCAGAGATACCTGTGGAACTAAACACTGCACCACCTCTGTGCACTGAAGGGGCATTTGTGCTGCTTGTTAAATCCAGCTTGTTATTTCTACAGCAGGTAATAACAACAATGCATAACTGTGCAGGTTTAATGGTTGTAATGTGTAAAGCACCTCAATGCACCGCTGTGCCCATATCACTCCACTGGTTGTAAATGGAGATTGCGAGAGAGCTTTCCTAAATAGGAATTAGGTTTATAATCCCGAGGCTGTAGGGAAGAGGGAATAGTAATCAGATTTATGTGACACCACAAATTTCATCCCTTGTTTCCGCAGTGCTCTAGATGTCCAAAAATAGACTGCATCTCATAAACCTTTATGTAAAAAAAGCACGGTAAGAGCACGACAGCAACTGTGAGGTTTGTTGTGAAGAACAGTAGACATACAGCTGTCAGTGCAGAGAACTATTTAAAACCTAATCCAAACAAATATACACAAGGACATATCACACTGCATGTAAGCCATATAATACTAGCGTATATTAATAGTAACTTTGCCGTAGACTAATAATAGACAAATTCATTTATCTTGTATAGAAAATAATGTGTTCAGAAGGGAGATTTGTGCTGTTGCAGCTCAGAGAAGTACTTGACATCTGATAGAGGATTGCAGGAACACACAGTGCGTTAATCAAACCAGTACATGAGAGACAGATGGACTGGCAACAACCGCCTGCTCTGAGATAATGAGGAAGGATACGTGTGATTTTAGTTTCTTTTGCTATCTTTTTCGAGCAGCCACAGTCACGTGAGTGAAGTGCTGACTACCCACAGTGCTGACTACCCACAGTGCTTTGTCACTGTAGCCACTGACTTCCTGCTGTCATTTAGCAAACTGATTTACTCATTTAGTCAGCAGGACCTTTACTCTGTTTGGCACTGGAGGGCAGAGAAGTAGCCAAGAAGCTGTGATGGATAAGGTACATTTTTTTCTCTGGTTGTTTTGAATGAGTGGAATATAATTTGCATTGAGTTTTGCATAGGAAATTAACTGGTGTGGATTTGCCTCCAGATTTTCAGTATCTGCAGGGTTATATTGATCTTTTTGTGAGTCATTGTGATTGAGACAAGCCTTAGAGCAGATCAGTGGAAGCAGCTAGCTACATGTATGCTTTGCACTGAACTTAAGTACAATTTCACTTGTACATTACTTGAGTATTTCCATTCTGATTCAACATTCTGAATGTTGTATTTTTTTTTTTACTTCACTGCATTTATGTGACACCTAAAGATCCCAGTTACTTTTTATATAAAAAACATGATATAGTATATTATGCAGTACTTCTACTACTGCTAATCTATCCATTGGTAAACAAACTAAACTCTAAAATTGTCTCCACATTGAAGAACTATAACATTACAATAACCTTGCATGTATTTGTCAATTATAAAAACAATAATAGAATATTCTATAATAATATAACAGTGACAAGAGCCCTTCTGCATAATTAGTACTTTAACTTTTGATACTTTAAGTCAATTTTGCTGATAATTAAAAGAAGTGGTAAAAAGTTACATAAAATGTTACGCAGTTGTTACCAGCTATCATCCCAGTACAAGTCTTAAGAGCCTGTGTTGTGTTATGAATATTTTATTCATCGTATTCTTCTACATAATACCTTATTTAGACAATAATCAACTGACATTTCGGGTGAGTCAACATCCTTTAAAAATCAAGTATCCTATTTATGATTATTGCCCCTGTGTTTGATTGACACATTATTCTATTACATCATTGCCCTTCATATAACATTTGGTGTCATTCATAAATTATATGTAAATCTGTATGCTGACACCCTCTGCCCCACCTTTGTGGGATTACATGAACTGGATCATTAAATACACTACCTATGAGCATTTAAATTTATATAAGCATTGGTCCAGTAACTTGTAATTACATATTTTAAAGGTTTAAGTAAAACGTTATGGGGAATTTATTACAATTTATTTCTTTATAATATCCTAACGTCTAGTAAAAGAAGATTGCTTGCTGCTTTACTGACATGGTTCAACATACAGTTTTAGTATCCTTGTCAGTAAAAGTGTTTATTGCTTCATTGTTCAAGTTGAACTGATGAACAAGGGTCAAAAACTCAACTGTTATCTCAGTAGGTGCTCCATTGACTCTTTAATCAAGTGTGTCCAATGTCTGTCTGAGTTAAGTCGTTAAGTTCAAGGTTCTGCGGGCAAGTTTCACAATCACCTTGTCTATTGTTTACTCATCAGTGCTTATCTGCACTGGAGGTGAAAACTCTAAAATATGACCTCTGTGTGAATGTGTGTTTAAGAGGGAGATGTTTCCAGTTACTTGTGGTTGGTTAGTTGGATAAAGAAGTTTTATTTTTTGTCTTTAAGTAACTCTCCTCTTTAATTGTGTAGTGAACCGTGGGCTACCTAAGGGTCTGAGAAGTGAAGCCAATGCTGAAGTGCCTTAAACTTGCATTCTTTCTAATAGCCAGCAGGGGGCGACTCCTCTGGTTGCAAAAAGAAGTCTGATTGTATAGAAGTCTATGAGAAAATGACCCTATACTCACTTGATTTATTACCTCAGTAAACATTGTAAACATGAGTTTATGGTCTCAATCACTAGTTTCAAGTCTTCTTCAATACAGCATGATATTCATTTAGTAAATTATGGTTCCATCTAGAGTCAAATAGACTATAAAGCAGGGTATGCTTTAGTGCGTGGCTATCTTGCGATTGACAGGTCGATACCACGGCGTTGTCCGGTCTGGAATTATCCGTGTTTTTGTCTTACAATTTTAACCCTTTCATAGTGTGTTTTCAGTTCATGAAAGTTAATTATAACCTTTTTGAAAACGTCTTATTCAGCGTTCAGTTGCACTTAGCTCCAACCTCTTGTGTCACTTCTGGTTGCAAAAAAACAACATGGCGACAGCCAAATACCGGACTCGAGGCTTCACAACAGCAATCCACAAACCAATGGGTGACGTCACGGTGACTACATCCATTTCTTATATACAGTCTATGGTAGTGAATTGAAGAATGACCTTGCAACCCTTTGCAGCCTCTAAAGTGGTGTATTGATGCGGGTCTGGAGAGAAGAAATACCAGTTCCACTGCAGTTTCCTAACAGTTTGTTGTGTCTTTCTCCTACTGTGAGAATAAAAGGAATTCCTTGGAGATTTCATTGATGAGTGATGCCACTGTGTGCTGCGGATTCTGCACGCTGAGGCTAGTTGTTTCCATACAGACTCCAATTGTCATGACAAGACAATACAGCCAGGCTATGACTGCGGGTCAAATAAATGTCCTGGCGCAGACACAGTGGTGTGGTCTAGAAGAAACCGGAGTGGACGAGTAAAGCCGCGAGCGTGATGGAGAAGGAGGGGGATGTCGGTTTGATGGGTGACTCATGTAAGACTGCAGCGCTCTTCACCATACATTATCTCCTCAGTCCTATTACTGACAGAGTATAGTCGTCTGTAAATTATTGTTTGAAGAGAATAAGTATGCTGACTGTGGAGTTAAGTTCAGGAGGAAGTCAGTGACAGGAAATGGGGAAACAAAAGTAGCGTGGTTAAAGTGAAAATGTGTGTGTGATCACAGCTGGATGAGAAACGGTAAGGAAGGCTGTGAAGTCGTCTCCAGGGAGCCGAGAGGAGAAACCCAGCCAAGAGAGACCAGAGAGGCAGCTCGCTGACCTGCTCTCAAACCCCGTCTCCTCCTCCCTCCTCCACCTCTGGAGCAGCCAGCGGGGGCCTCAAGTCCCCATCCAAACCAAACACACCAGACCACAGCTGCATTCACGCCCAGAAACCTAAACATCCCGCTTTGCAATCTCTCTGAAACAGAATGTGAGGAATTAGTGATATGATTTGTCATATGCAGCACTAATGCACTTCACTAAGAAAACCCGCAAGTCAGCAAAGATCTGAGACGGAAAAGCTGTGTTTGTGAGTCGTGACTCGTGACTGAGGGAAATGATTGGGGAGGGCCGGTGAGGAGGAGGAGAGGAGGAGGAGGCAGGTTGCACACGTAGAGGCAGGTTGTGATTGGTGGATGAAGGGGGTGGAGAGAATGAAAAGGGGAAATGGGAAGCATCTTTTCACACTGAGGGCACTCTGTACCAAAAATATGGAGCATCGTCGAACATATTTCATCTGTTTGCTCAGAAATTACTGTTTCAGCACACAGAGGACAGAACTTCCCCTGTACATGGCGTCCCATATACAGTACTGTATGTACAGTACAGTCAGAGAGTTCATGCATAAGAAAACAAGTGTTCAAGGACACGCATGACACACAGATTTCAGTGATGATAGATTTGTTTAAACAGAAAGTAGTCCCTCTACAGTGATGGCTAAAGATCTATTTTAAGGAGCTGTCAATTTTGCCTAATTATGGAACTATGGAAATGTATCTTGTGCTTGATATTGACTATGATTGTTCATAGTTAATCGCAATTAATCACAAATTAATTACACATTTTTTTATCTGTTCAAAATGTACCTTAAACGGAGATTTGTCAAGTATTTAATACTCTTATCAACATGGGAGTGGGCAAATATGCTGCTTTATGCAAATGTATGTATATATTTATTATTGGAAATCAATTAACAACAAAACAATGACAAATATTATCCAGAAACCCTCACAGGTACTGCATTTAGCATAAAAAATATGCTCAAATCATAACATGGCAAACTGCAGCCCAACAGGCAACAACAGCTGTCAGTATGTCAGTGTGCTGACTTGACTATGACTTGCCCCAAACTGCATGTGATTATCATAAAGCGTGTCTGTAGAGGGGAGACTCGTGGGTATCCACTTTGGAGCGTTTTTTAGCCTCCTTCATGACAAGCTAGTATGACATGGTTGGTACAAATGGATTCCTTCGATTTTCTAGTTTCATATGATACCAGTATCTTCACTAATGTTATTACTGCGTTAACTTTGACAAATTAATCACACTACCTTGGGCTTTAGTAAATTGTGATGCACAGTTTTCTGACATTTTATATACCAAACTATTAATTCATAATGAAAACAATCATTAGTTGCAGCTCTAACCAGCTGATATTGATTTTTTGCAGTATATCTAGGTGGTGTAACCACGTGTTACTAAAAGCAAGTATATGTTGTAATGTTTGTGAAGGCAACATTGCTTCATTATAACTTTTGAAATGTACTGATCCTCTATTTTGTTGGAATGGTTTTGTTAACAGCCACTTTATGAGAGTGTTTAATGTGACCTGTCCTGTTTCTTTACAGATATCCCCTGACTTAAATTAACATCAACTGCAAGCGAGACGAGCGGACGAAGCACAATCAGGCCACATAATCCCAACTGGACAGCAACCCACAACTGTAACAAACCGACCACAGAGTGACTAGCTGACAGACAGATTGACACTTTGACCAGCCGGGGCTTCACATAAATGGCTGACAAGCAGATCAGGTGAGGTGGAGTGTGGAACGACTACAAATACAGCAGCGCTGTGGCCTTGTTTACATCTATTAACCGTTTCATATTCTTGTCTCTCATCCAGTTTGCCTGCCAAATTGATCAATGGGGGGATCGCTGGCCTAATTGGAGTGACCTGTGTGTTTCCCATTGACCTGGCCAAGACTCGCTTGCAAAACCAGCAAAATGGATCTCGCCTTTACACCAGCATGTATGACATTTCCGTATCTGACATTTGCATATGAACATATAAACATATAGAGTGCTACAGGAATGAGTCCTAAAATCCGGAAATGAGTTAGCATTTTAGCACTTACAGTTCCCTCCTCTGGAAGTCAGAGTTAGATGCCTAAATTAAGGTCTGTGGTTAACACAAGCTTAAGAGATTTTAATGTTTTGTTCTACGATATAAAATACATCAATAAATACCCCACTCGTGAATTTTGAAGCTTTTACGTTTCTTAAGAGAGGCGGTTGCTAACAAGTGGCTAAATGAGACTACTTAACATCCTCACGCCGACTCGTATGCCTTTACAGCCTTGTTGTGTATACTCACGCTCATGCGACCAGGTTGTAGTTAGTTTATAGCCTAACGTTAGCTTTTTACTTCTGACGATTGCATTTACGCTTCAAAAATCATAAAAGTATTGTTCATTTGAGAAGATTACCTTACGGAACAAAACATGCAAATATCATAAACATGTGTTTGCCTCAGAGTTTATTTTCTGCAATAATTCAAATGGAAAAATCCCATTGGCTTTTTGTGGTGGGAACCAGGGCGATGCTAACTTCCTGTTTGGCCTTCAAAAATACGTCATCCCTGGAGCACTCTGTAGTCAGGAGTCAGGACTAATCAGCAGTATCATCCAGCTTATCAACAGATTTATAGGGAACTAACATGCCACAACTGTTGTGTTTCAGGTCAGATTGCCTTATTAAGACCATCCGGTCAGAGGGGTATTTTGGGATGTACCGAGGTAAGTTTTTATTATTTTTAAATTCTTGTGATTCATGTCTGAGCTCACTGAAATATAAACAACGAGAGCATCAAAGCTGTTAGGTAGCATACGGTTGTGATTACTTTCAGCTTCGCAGTGAGGCTTCAGACATCAAATACAGGGATCATCTGTTTCTCACTGCTACAGGCAATTATCTCTCATTCTCTCTCTCCTTTCTCTGTTTTTCTCTTTCTTGCTCTCTGTCCTTTTTTATCCTCAAAGGAGCGGCGGTGAACTTAACCCTAGTCACGCCAGAGAAAGCCATCAAATTGGCTGCCAACGACTTCTTCAGGCAACACCTCTCCAAGGATGGGTGAGGCATGAACGTGCCGACAGGCTGACTGACACACACCCACTCCCCTTGTTCACACTGTGATTAACTGGCGTGTTTACTAACATGTAAACTGACACATTAGCTGTCTGTATTCTCACCAAGGCTTTAGTTAATCCTCCGCCGCTCTGTCGTCTTCTCCGAAGGCACTGAGTATTTCGCAGTGGTCCGTTAGCTGTCTTGTTTAAAAATACGGAATTACTTGAATGTGTGTCAGCGGAAGCCCTGAAAATTAGCACATGATGGTATCACACATCATCATACATTAGCAACCATCATCTGGTGTTGCTAGAGTCAATCACCCAGCCATTGTCCCCCCCCCCCCATGATAAACCTGAAGACTTCTGGGGCATCTATCTCCATCGCTATGGTGACAAACATGCGAGCTGATGAATGATTGACTTGTCTGGCCCAGCCGCTCACCTTGTGAATTATTAATCTGCCCTTGTGCCTGACATGTTGATATAGAAGACAAAGATTATCATCACCAGCTCAGGTGGTGACGACTCCTTTTTTTCTAGGACTGCAGAAATAAAGTTGTCTGGCTCTCACACTCAAGTGCTTGCATTAATATGAGCTTTATGTCGTCTTTTTTTTTTTCCTTTCAGAAAACTCACTCTGCCCAAAGAGATGCTGGCTGGGTGCGGGGCAGGTACATGCCAGGTGAGTGAGTGAGGTGCCGCTTTAATTGCATCCTCCTGTTCTCCATCTGGAAGTGCCGCCTTTAGTGCTGCCAGTGTCAGCTCACACACACACACACGCACACACACCACTGGGCCTCAGCCATCGCCTCATTTATCACCTGCCTGCAGCTAGAATTAGCCACGAGCACGTTCGAATGAGAGGAGGTAGTTGCACAAACACGCTCACAGTTTGTCTCTGTAGGTTGTCCCTGTTATCTGTGATCTAAATGTGACCTGTAGCGTCGCATTTTCATGAATAATTTCTAACTACTGAAATGTTGTCCTGTTAGCAGGCTGGCAGCTAGCTTTGAGTGATCAGATAAGACGCTGTGAGAGCTCTTGACCGTGTGCACTGAGTGAGTGAGTCAGAGGGAAATGCCTCTTGTCAATGAGGACAAAGGCTTCAAGCCCGAGGAACGTGATTAGATTAAGTGCAGCAGACCTTGGATTAAGATTGCCACTGAGAACATGGCCATCTCACCCTTAATCCAGTTAACTAGTTACTACTGTGTGGATTACAGAGGAAAACAAGAGTTGACACGTAGCTAATGCCAGTAGCTTTACACTGGACACATGTTTTTTCCTGACAGACTAATTATCCCTTGTTCACAGTGTGTGTATGTTGTACCTGACCCCTTTATTTTCTTTTTTTGTTGCAGGTTATTGTCACAACTCCTATGGAGATGCTGAAAATCCAGCTCCAAGATGCTGGACGAATTGGTGAGAGGAAATGAAATCCAGATGGCTGCTTTAGCAAAGAATGAAGTGAAGGGGATAACCTGGAGAAATAGTGGCCTCATGTGGGCATGTCAGAGATTACAACAGCTTTATTCTGGTTTCTTATTACTGTTATAAATATATGCCCACATACCTGTTCTTAGCATTGCTTGTTTCTCGAGGCTTTATGTGAAGCTTATTAATGTTGTGTTCCTTATGCTCCATAGAGGCTCAGAGGAAGCTGATGCCGGAGACGGTGGTGGCAGGTACTGTGGAGAAGTCCCCGACAGCCATGCAGCTCACCAGACAATTATTGAGTGAAAAGGGCATCGCTGGGCTGTATAAGGGCCTCGGTGCCACGTTGCTCAGGTAAAACACATCTGGCAACTAGTTTGAACTAGTTTACTGCAATGAACTTCACATGACTTACTGCCTTATATCTCTATCTCTATCTTTTTGCAGGGATGTTCCTTTCTCCATCATCTACTTCCCCCTCTTTGCCAACCTGAACAACCTGGGCAAAAGAGGCGCAGACGGGCCTGCTCCTTTCTACGTGTCGTTTATATCAGGCTGCCTCGCAGGGAGCACGGCGGCTGTCGCTGTCAACCCTGTCGACGGTGAGGAGCGGGGACTATGAACGTTGTTACAGCGATGCGTGCACCGCTCGTTGATGTCGTATATTCACCTGAGCTCTGTGTGTGTTGCAGTGATAAAGACTAGACTGCAGTCGCTGACCCGAGGGAGCACAGAAGACACGTACAGCGGAGTGACTGACTGTATCAGGTGACCTCATTATGTCTTTACTGCTGCAGCATGTGTGATGCTGCGTGTATAGTCAAGTCAAAATGGATTGTATTATCATCATAAGAGTGTCTCAAAAAACTATTACAACAACTGCAGAAACAACAAACAATACAGCTGATAGATTATTAAGAAACTAGGGATGTCAATTGATTCAAATATTTAATCTAATATCTAATATTTAATCGCATGATTATCCATAGTTAATCACAATTAATATCACATTTTTATCAGTTCAAAATGTACCTTAAAGGGAGATTTGTCAAGTATTTAATACCCTCATCAACATGGGAGTGGGCAAATATGCTTGATTTATGCAAATGTATGTATATATTTATTATTGGAAATCAATTAACAACACAAAACAATGACAAATATTGTCCAGAAACCCTCACAGGAACTGCATTTAGCATAAAAATATGCTCAAATCACAACATGGCAAACTGCAGCCCAACAGGCAACAACAGCTGTCAGTGTGTCAGTGTGCTGACTTGACTATGACTTGCCCCCAAACTGCATGTGATTATCATAAAGTGGGCATGTCTGTACAGGGGAGACTCGTGGGTACCCGTAGAACCCATTTTCATTCACATATCTTGAGAACAGAAGTCAAGGGACCCCTTCAAAAATGACCATGCCAGTTTTCCCTCGCCAAAGTTTAACACAAGTTTGGAGCGTTATTTAGCCTCCTTCTTGACAGGGTAGTATGACATGGTTGGTACCAATGGATTCCTTAGGTTTTCTAGTTTCATACGATGCCGGTATCTTCCCCCGCTACAACCTAAAAATTGTAAGTTGCGTTAATGTGTTAAAGAAATGAATGGCGTTTAAACTAATTTGCGTTAATGCGTTATTATCGAAACATAAATTAAAATAGAGATAAACCAACACCGTACCTCTACATAACTAGTGCTGTCTGTATGTTTCACTTTAAATATAATATTAATCTCATATTTGTTCTCTAGGAAAATCCTGCGAAACGAGGGTCCATCAGCCTTCCTGAAGGGAGCCTACTGTCGAGCCTTGGTCATCGCACCTCTGTTTGGCATCGCCCAGGTGATCTACTTCCTGGGCGTGGGTGAATTTCTCCTCAGCTTGTTGCCTAAAAAAGACAACTAAGAAGCACATCTGCCTTTCCCTCCCACAAGGCATCACGCCAGCCGCGTGAGGATTTTCATCTCATTCTGAAAGAAATTTTTCGATGGGTCAAAGCATGACCGATCAGTACATGTCGTTTTTTGAATTTGTTGTGTTGAATGTTGAAATAGTTTAGGATGGAGCCTTTGTTTGCCAAGCTGCCTGTGGTGGCACACAAAACAATCCAGAAGGCATGCTGAGCTAGCTCTCTGGAAATGAAGCCACAAATATCAGTTGAAGTTTTAAAGGAATATCGCTGTATGATTACAGCATTTTACTGTATTTTATGAATATGATTGTGAAATTTTCAAAGTAGATGTACTGCCCTAGGTTGCTGCAGTCCTGCACGCCCTACACTACCTAATTTTACACAGCATTAGTCTCTGAATGACCGAGACGAATGCGTGTGATCTATTGAAAAATTATACACCATAACTAACTAAATTAAATGCACATACTTTACTTAGAAAGATATTTGAGAACATTAGAAGGAAATACTATTTAATGAAATGCTATTCAAAGAATTTCCCCAGAACTTATGTCTTAAAAGATAGTATACTTAGAATTAAAACTATAGTATGGCCTCTGTGTGGGAATGTGATGAGCTTTGATCTGTCCTCAGACGCCACATCCCTTCCTGTAAGAGGTTGTAATGAACTCAGCCATTCAGCTCCGAGCAGCAGACTTTCATTGCCTTGGCTTTTTAAGTAGATCAGGTTCCATCTGATATTTAGAGCTACCACAATGATTCGACTGTTTTTCCTCCGTGAAAAAAAGATATCTCCCATATCGTTGTCGTACCCTAGACTGAAGGGACAACATTTGGGCATTACGCGTTACCAAACTACACACACGCATTGTTTAAAACTGCCTCTGTGCTTCTTTCTGTGGGTCGAAAAACTGTCAAGAATGTTGTAGTTGTGGCCACACCCCAATCAGTGATGTTACAGCGGGGGGTTTTGCCTTCAAGGGATGATGGGAAACACATGCTGTGACATCATCAGTGATTGGATTGTGGCCAAAAGTGCTGCACGCTTTAAAAAAAATGTCAGTTCACAAAGAGCGGTTTTCTGCCCTGTGTGACTCATGGTGGGTTCAGATAAAAGCTCTGAGCACTAAATGGGTTGCAATTTTAATAGAATGCCAGATTACGAGTAGATATTTAGTAATTATGCTGACAAACGGTCAGACATCACATGCCGAGGCCTCAGGAGTACAGTCATCCATTGTGGAGCCAGTAAGACCTTAGCTGGGCTGCGGTCGAAAAGTCTTTCTTGCTTAGGAAGTGAAATGACCCGGAAGTATCTCGGTAGCAGCCATGATGAGAGCTGTTCGAATTCTCTAAATGTTAAGGAATGGAGCTTCCTTTCTTATCTCCTTTGCCAAAGGAAAGGAGATAATGCCGTCCCACAATTCCTTGTGGCCTCAACTTTTAAAGCGACACACCATTCTGCCGTTCATGAAAACAAACAATATGCTTATCTTGCATATTATTTATTTTGAATAAGTAACAATTAAGTAAAAAACGAAACAAGAATAATAAATACAATGAACAGTAAACATATAGCAAACAAATAATCAACATAAATAAATATTATGTCCGCAAAGGAGTAGAAAGAAATTTAATGGTTCTACTTTTTCTAAGTCTCTCTGAATTCTCCTTCACATCTTTCCTTGACTTCATGACGTTTTCCATCGAGGTCAAGGAAAAGTGGTTAGGAAAAGACATTAGGATGTCATTTTTTGACTTTTCGACCACAGCCCTGCAGTAGTTCATACCCCTTAGATTCAGACATAATCATTATTGTTTACAGATGAGTTAATTTAAATTCTTTGTCCGAATTTGAATCCAGTGGCAGGACCCAAAGAGCTAATGACAAACCTTTCTTTATCAGAAAATTAAACCAATGTGTTGTCAGCGTTCTATGATTTTTACCAAACATCTCGGCCTGTTTGCTTTAGAGGTTTTGTTTGCTTTAAGCTGCGAGGGAAAGCGGCCCCGTCGTATCTTGTTGATGCATCACAACACTGAAGCCATGCCATTGGTTTATCTCGCCGGAGATCAAGGTGACTTTGATGGGTATTACCCAATCACATTCCTTCCTCGCTCCCACTGTTCGTCACTTGTACCGTTGCACTGTAGATGCAACTTTTCAATGTATTATCAGTTGTGGGAGTGAGGTCTATTTATCGATATTCCTTTCTATATAGGCGGTATAGCACTATATATTTGTATGTGTTGTTTTTTTCTGTGTCAAAGTGTCCACCTTAACTATATTGTACAGATGATATGAACCTTATGTTTTAGGATTTATTGTTTGTTTTGTACATGATGGCTTATTTGCACACCTACCTCTCCAGTCCCCCCCCCCCCAATCCATATTATAGTGATTTTATGTTATGATGGTGCGGACATATCAAATGAAGGAACATGTTTTAATGCAACAGACATTATTTGAACTTAAATGCAGCATATGATGAGGGTTTTTTACTGTATGCAAAGGGGAACACTAGAGTAGATCAAGGATGGGTTTTTTGGAGGTGCCATTTCTCCTGAGCTATTGGTTAAGTTGGGTCAGTCCTGTTTCCCAAAGTTTTATCAACTAGGACCAAACGGAACATCATGTAATGATGGTAGAAATGTAGTTTTAAGTGAATGACCTGTGGCACTACTGAAACAGCTCTGAAAGTGAAATACAGCCTGGAGAAGGCCAATAGGGACCCGCTGATGTCAGACTGTAAATCGAACATCTGTGAATGGTGCTTCTTTCATGAGGTAGCTGCAATATGACATTGATGACACCAACGACCAAGGCTGTGCCGACTGAATCACATGCTCGCTAGCGAATCTCAGCGTTAATCGATGTCTTAACTGAAAGCCATAGGTCAGGGAGGGGCAACAGAACTGCTAGACGTGGGCTGGCACTTCCAGCCATGTCGACAGATGACAGCTGAGCCACAGGAAAAAAAAACCTGTCGACTCGTGTGTGCTCGTTGTCTTGATAATAAATTACTGTCGTAGTTTTTCAACATTCCGATCGCCAGTTCATCTCATATATGCTGTTATTGTATTAATGCCTATTTTTTGTGTTGTTGAGATTATTGTTATGATTTTTGAACCTCCCCAACCCTCCCATGTTGTTTTCTGATTTTTTTTTAATCCGTTTCTTTGGTTGAATCTTGAAAATGTTGTGCAAGTCATTTTGTTTTACTCAGCTGTGAATTTTCACTGACCTTGTGCATTTGGTTAAATACGTGCGTGTGTGTGTGTCTGACTGTGTAGTGCTGTAGTCGACGTGTAGTTGTTAGTGTGACACTGCGGTATTTTTCTCTTTGATTGTCAGACCCATGCTCTCTCTCCCTCTTTCCTTCTCTCTTTCACACTCCTCTGCCATGTACTCTGGCCAGCACCTACAGCTGGGGCTGCAGGTACACGCAGAGGAGCTCTAAAACACCAAATGTATGACTTATAGAGTGTATACAATCAAAGAAAGCACAAAGGATTATTAGGCACAAGAGACCACGTGGCCCACTTTTAATATACTCAGACAAAGTCTTTGGAAAGCTGCTTTTGCAGATATGGATTAAAGTCTGGTTTATTTCTGTGGAGATGTCGATTGAGATTAACTTTTTAGTCTTGTAAGAGAGTTTATCTATGTCTGTTTAAACTTGATCCATAGGGCTGAGACGACAGGTCATTGTAAGAGACCCGTGTGATGGTGTCCACTACGTCACCCATCAGCAGTTATATCCACAAAATGTATATCGCCTACATATTCTAAATGAATCAGATATAAGAATGTATCTTAGATATTATGAGATGTATTATAATTATAGTGAAGAGTTTATTGATATAAAGATTCGTGCTTTACACATTCACTGAAAACATTCACGAACCAGCTCACTGATATGCAATAAGTAGGAGCCACACACACACTAGAAGAAAACACAAACACAATGTGTGATGCAAGCGGGGACCTTGGAGGCCGTCTGGGCCTCTGTTGTCTTCCTCCAAGAGGAATTGTGCATTATAGCACTTTAAAACAAGGACCCTCACCCCACTGTCCATCTACAAACTCTCTCTGTGGCAAAGAGATGAATATTTGTGGTGAATGACACCGTTGTTCTAGACATTGTTGACGATGCAATTGAAAAAAAACAAAAACAAATATTGTGTTCCCTGTCACAATTTGCTGTTCAATAAACTGACTGTCCTGAAATCGCCTGATGCTGTGTTTTTTTTTTTCATTGCCAGTGGTGGATTAAGGTGTTTTTTAACATTACTAGAAAAAAGTAATTTAGTGCCATGTGTAAAAGTGTGCTAGGAATATTACGCATACACACTTGGGGAGCACTGACACACACACACACACACACACACACACACACACACACACACACACACACACACACACATTGAGACAGCCTTGAAATTTATTATCAATTAAGTGATTTTCTTTAGTAGTTCTTGGTCATGGTTTTCTTTCAGCCGTTGTGCCTTTCGTTTTTCTGCTCCATTATCATATTTTCTTTCTGACATTTTGCCACTATTCTGTCCAGTAGTGACGTATTATTTGAAAACCAAATTGACCTTATGAACCTGGTCACATCATGGGACCAGGTTCATTAGATGATTGGTTAGATGTGTCCCACATATTGTCCCACATCTAACAATCTACCCAGCTGCTTCATTTTTTTTAATGTTTCTTATGGGCCAATAGGTGTAAAAAAAAAAAAAAAAAAGTTCTCTCTTTGAAGTACATTTAAATAATTAACAATAATCTGGCCAATCTGTGGCCCTCTGCAGCCCAGGCCAGGCCGTGCATTAATCCACTCCAGCTCATCGCTGTATCTGCTTTCAAGGTCCAGCAGTTGTCTGACAGAATACAAAAGAACAGACGCTGCGTATTCGTCTGTAATACTGCTGTGAAAATCAAGCAACAGTGCGAAGTTTTTGAAGAGTGTGAGGATGACGTTGTGTGGCTCCCCGGGGGCCACGAGAGCAGCTGAGATGGTTGTGTGTGTGTGGTGATGATTTCCTGCGTCGTTGAGCCACCAGGTGTCAGTGTGGGGTTGCGGGAGAGCTGTTAGTGTGTTAATGTCTTGCTGTGGTGGGAGTGTGAGCAGTGCTGTGTGGTACAGGTGTATGCTAAGCTTGGGTGGTGTGGCAGTAAATCACATGCAGCGATCTCACTCTCTCTCATTCCCAGTCATGCTATAGTTCCTATCTCTTGCAGCTGTGATATGTGCACAGATGTGCCTCTGTGATCTGTGTGGTTTCACCTGATAAACAAGGTGTATGTTTATAAGTTGCATGATAAGAATATGGAAATATGCTTTTTTGTGGATTTTCCACCGGATGTTTGGGGTTTTTATAAATCCCACATTATTCCTGTACGTTTCAGCAGAACTGATGTTGTGACAGGGGGTTATTCATTGCTAATCCCCTTCTGTTTGCTACATATTCAACATTACTGTTTATAGCATTAGTTTCCTGAATGCTATTTTGCAGCATAATTAAATCTTAGCACCTTCATATAACCCTGCACACACACACACACACTGCTGTCTCTCCATATGTCTGCGTTTTTGTATCCAGGTCTTATTTCAGCCAGAGTCAGATTTCATATTGGATTTTGTGCCTCTTTGAGAGACTCCTTTCATCAGACTATCTACTCCAGTGTTTACACTCACCAGAGATTAGCCAAAGGCTCAGTTTACCACAACGACGAGACTTTGAAATATAGAAATGAGCACCAGCCACTGTTCTTGTGCTCATTCGGATCCCTTTCATGTGTCATGACTTGAGCCTCCACCGCAAACTATTATTAGTTTGCTTTCTAGCAAAGAGGAGGAGAGAAGGTGGAGGAAAAGGTAGTCTGAGAGGAATGATGGAGGGAAGGAGGGAAACCAAGAAGTGGAGACAGTAAAAGGCCGTCGATAGAAGGAGCCGAGAGCCGGAGGAAGGGAGGGATGGTGTTGATGTGTATATAGGTCACTAAATCAATGGGAATCAGGTTTTTGAAGGGGAGAGAAGGGGGTATTTATAGAAACCAGTGGAGACAGATGCATCAGTGACAGGCACAATGATGCTGGGAGCTCAGGAGGGGGAAAATCTGGGAATAGACTGTGGTCAAATTAGTCTGCAGAGAATTCTCCTAACAAATGGCAAAAGATTCTCAGTAGTGAACAAATAGCACGGAGCGCAGCGCAAAACAAAACACAATCAAATGGAAATCACTGCAGAAGGCTTTGAGCAAATGACCTTCCCAGCTCTATTGACAAAACACAGTTAGATGTGGTATTATTGCTCACCGCATTTGCATCTACAGTACGGCTCAGCTCATATCCTTTTGAATTGTAATCTGTGATATCAGAGAGCCACATGATTGAATGGAATATTAGCTTTGTATTTTGCAGGCTTGTAAAGAGAAGCCTGCAAATTTATTACTCAGAGAGCCACTGAAAGAGGCTGTGAAGTACAATAAAAACATTACAGACCGCACTGTAAAGATTTCAGGTCAGAGGTCATTGGTTGATGAGCTCCCACTGCAATGATTTTAATATCATAGATTAATTACACAATTTATATTTAAACCAGGCAAAGTGGTAATGCTGGCCATTTGCTGTAGCTGTAATAACTGTCATGGTTTATCCCATTTATTTTATAATGTCCCATGTCTCCGTCTGCCAGCTTCATATAACGAAGTAAGAAGTCCCATCACAAATTGGAAATGTGCTCTGAGAACAAGAAGGAAGAGTAATTGAAGAAATTGTTTTAAATTGCCTCCAGACTGGATGTTTCTAGGACTAAGTCAAGGTCACGGACAAATTGTGCTGCACCACAGTGCTGCCGTACGTGTGATGTAAGACAGCCTGAATACTGAGCGTTAAAATAATCTACATCCCATTTCTGCAACGTATTTGCAGAGCAGCCACATCGCCTTGCATCCTAAACTGGCAGAGGATGCAGACAGTTACTCCTCGAGAGCTGCTAATCTCTGTCCCTCTGCCTAAT
Organism: Sebastiscus tertius; assembly: GCA_916701665.1. NCBI lineage: Eukaryota > Metazoa > Chordata > Actinopteri > Perciformes > Sebastidae > Sebastiscus > Sebastiscus tertius. Next base: position 32,112 of record CAKAOH010040445.1, read on the forward strand.
AATGCGGTCAATGGGTTCACACAGGACGGCGTCGTGCATACAGGAACATCTGACCATCATTTGTATATAAGGGATGAGGATATGGATATATATGCAGCAGGTGGGGCATGGTGGAAGTGACAGGACCAGATGGGTTTGTCGGTTCCTCTCTTTATATCACTGACACATGATGGTGTTGCTTTAATGACTAATTTGTCATCGTGGTTTAAGAGACATAACAGTGAAAAGTAACTCAAGTTCTGAGGTATTTGCATTTTAATTTTTGCCTCTTTTTAATATTGCATGTTTACTCCACAACATATTTGACAGCTATAGTTATACTTTTAGGGCTGCAATTAACGATTATAATCATTCTTGATTAATCTGTGGATTATTTTTTTCAATTAATCGATTCATTGATTAGTTTACACATTGTCACACAAGTCAATCATAACTTCTCAGAACCCAAGGTGACATCTTCAAATGTATTGTTTTACCTGACAAACACGATCATTTTTTAATTAAATAAACAACAAATCCTCACATAGGAGAAACTGAGCTAGTTAACTTTAGGCATTCTTCCCTTATAAATGACTAATCAATTATCACAATAGCTGGCAATTAATTACAATGACGGTATACAAGGCAGCTAAAATTAGCTCTACATTGACCAGGTACAGCATTAAAGAGGACCTATTATGCTTATTTTCAGGTTCATACTTGTAGTTTGGGTTTCTACTAGAACATGTTTA